>CM062862.1:2648659-2833653 GCA_031772225.1 Eubasilissa splendida
CCCATCATAGGTTGGCTCCGGTACCATCGTACCAGAGCCACACATGTACGACGTGAGACTAGTTATCACATTAAATTCAGAAGGCAGCCAGTAAGAAGCTATATAAATCATACACCCCCAAAAGGAGAGGGTAGACGTCATTTTTATGTATTGCGGTCGCAGAACTCGGACACAGTCCGGCAGAAATTTATCATGTCCAGGTCGCAAGAGGTGCGATAGAGAGCCAGTAGGAAGCTCCGTCAGGACTCTCTAGCCGCTGCTAACATATATACAACCTTAAAAAATTTGATAGATATGGAGGTTAATTGGTCGGAATGGTGAACGTTACATTGTGTAAAGTGATCATTTAAGCCAGCCGAGGACAAGTCGTCAATTAAATATAATAAAAAATAACTTCTATTATTTGTTTAATAACAGTGCCTTTGTAGCTAAAAATCTAGTAATTGTGTGTTCTTGGACATATTCTAATATTACCAACTTGTATTTATAACTCTAACGGAGGACAGAGGTAAAAAGGGACAACATTCTGAAGATTTCCATAAATTTTGAATACTTCTAAGTAACCATTCATTAATGTTAAGTGTTCATTGGAGGTGCGTTCGAGAAGACCGAGAGAGACGTGGTGGCTCCAGGCTGACTCTCGGAGTGGCTACGTTGCGACGTATTGTTATCGTTTCGCGGTCGGTAGTAGGCGAGATTATACGACTGTTTAGAGTCTGTCTTAACAGCCAGACACTGTTAGGCGTGCGCAGGTTCTCCACAGGTTCAACGGGTGAACACCGCATCTTCAAGGAATCAATCCATCTTATTTCCCTTGCTTTCAGGCTTTGGGGGTTATGTCGGTGGTTAAATGAAATAAATGTTGTTTGCGTGTTGAGGTGTAACAACGAAGATAGATAAAATGAAAGGAATGAATGAAGATGTAGAAGGTGCGCGTGTATTATGAACTGAAATGAAGCGAGTTGGCGGTCTTGCTCGGCGCGCGCGGGCCGGCAAGACCGCCATTGTGAAACGATGAAACTGGAGAGACTGCTTGGCGGTGAATGATTGAACCAGACTTGTAGCAGCAGCCGGCAGCGCTGGATATAACAATGAATATAATGGATGAGTGAAGATGTAGAAGGTGTGCGTGGATTTCCAAGTGAAGCAAGTCGGCGGTCTCACTCGGCGCGCGCGGGCCGGCAAGACCGCCTGGCGGTGAATGAACGAGCCAGACTTGTCGATGCCGGCTGAGACGGCGGTGGACATGAATTCTGATCGCTACAAGACCACGGTTCAACACCAAACAGAAATATTGAATGCAAGAGAGACTGGTCTTTTCATATCTTGTCAAATCTGGACGCAGAACCTTTTAATTAAGCCTAATTTCTGGCTCGCAGCTGTAGTCATCAGTAATAATTGATCCGAGATAGTTAAGTTATTGAATATTTCAGGGTTTGCAATTTGTTTGTCTGTGAAAGCTGGTTATTTGAATCAACCATCTCCAGCTTCCGCCGCTCGATGAGAGGCTTCTGTAAACTACAGTAGCTGAAATATGTGTAACTATGTCTTTCTGTACACAAAAGTATTTTTTTGAAAAATTATACCTGATGTTCCGCAGTCGTAAGGAATTAAATTTACTATTATTTTGCAGGTGAACATATATTTACACACATATTCTTTCAGTAATAAAATACTATTAAGGAGAACACATTCTTATTGTGAAGTTGTAATTATTCAAAACAGACGAATTATTCAGAACTACCCTGTACTTCCCCGGATTGGAAACAGAGATCCAGGTCTCGACATTTTCCCGACTTTTTCGACAAAATTGATTTTATATGTATATATTTATAATTAATACATTAAATTAGTATTTAAAACATTACAACTTCACAATGAGAATGTGTTCTCCTTAATAATATAAGTTGTATCAATGTGTCCAAAATTGAATAAAAATGAATTGATAATTCTGACGTCTGCAGTCGGTTTACTCAAAGGTATTTGTGATTCCGTAAAAATAATGTAGATGGCTTTCAAAAATAATGGAACGACAGATGTATTAATTTGAAAAAGTGTAACATATAGGTTCGAAAATTTGTCATGAAAAATACACAATTGGTAGTGTACTTCCCCGGATTGGAAATAGAGATCCAGGTTCGAATCTCAGTAGCGCGAAAACAATATTTTTCGACAAAATTGATTTTATATGTTTGTATTTATAATTAATACATTAAATTAGTATTTAAAACAATATACTGTCTAGTAGTATATTGTCATCAGTTTTTAGTTCGTTCATGCCCCCATAGCCTTATATTCCTAGTACATATTGTTCCATTGGCGCGACTAGTTGTTCTTTTGGAGGTCAAAGTTCAGGTTTAAAGTGTTAAATCTCTAACCGCGAATTTGTTACGGCGAACGTGACATTCATCAGAGTTTTTTTTGTGTGCCGTGTCATTGACTACATCGGCGTGCACTTCCGGAAGTGCAACGCGACGGCGTCGCCAACCAGGTGAGTCGGGGTGTCCTTTGGTTCCGTGAGTCCATCCTGGTCCGCTATCGAAGGTACCCATCCTCTCCCTCATTCGATTTCCTACTTCCTGTATACCCACACTTCCGATACCGTCCATCCACCAACCACACCCCTTTTTTCGTCGATCACACCCAATTTTTTTGGGTGCTGCAATCATAACTTAGCTCAATTTTCCTAATTAAGTTCCTAGTAAGGATGGCACTGTATTGATATATCTACCCCTCCTACGTAAACTATCGTAATTATCAATCCGTTAATTCATAGATGTTCCAGTATTTTGAATTCCAGCATTGCTATATTTTTAAGTAGCTGTATTTTTTTACATATTATGCTCAATAGAACATAATACAATACTGTACTAATAATAGATAATGGCTGCCACTCAAAATGTACATCAAATATATGTAAAATACTAGAACAAGTAAAAAAGACCCATTTGTTTCTTACGATACTTTACGTAGGAGGGGTCGATGTGTACATATATGCACTTTGTTTTATTTTTTACTTATAGCTAAATAATGTATCTTACATATAATAAAATATTTAGATTAATGTATTAATTAATTAATTAATTAAATTAATTTACCATCGTCGGAGGCCGGGGGAGCAATCGGAGCAGGCCTATTGGGTCGTTTATTGGACCTGGGTGGGACTGGTGGTCTGGGTGCAGTACTCGGAGAAGCGGGAGCTCTACGGATATTCACAGAGACACTGTATATGAAAATCAGGCAAAATTGACTGAATGAAACATTGATGAAACAAAATTAATGTGTTAGGAGAACACATTCTTATTGTGATGTTGTAATTATTCAGATCATAGGTCTGTGATATTTTAAATATGAATTAAATATATTAATTAGAAAGATATACATATAAAATCAATTTTATCGAGAAATATTGTTGTTGCACCACCGAGATTCGAACCTGGATATCTTTCCTAACCGGGGAAGGTGCATTATCCAACTATGCTACAGCGACAATATTTTTAGTGACAAATTTTCGAACCTATATGTTACCTTTTTGATAATAATATATTTATATAATATTAATATTTTTCGATAAAATTGATTTTAAATGAATATGTATTATATTATATGTTTATAATAAAACAAAGCCAATCAAAATTAAGGTTGCACAGTTCACTATACAATAATTAATACAATTTAAGATTTAATTGTTTTTAGTGGGATTTAACTAATTAAAATCAAGATTAAACTGTTCGTTGCAGGTTTAAATAATTAAAAGAAAGATAAAACAACAATGAAAAAGGTTCATAAAATGATAAAATGAACCAAAATTACCCAATTCAAAACAGAGTAAAACTAAGATAATACAATTCATTAGAGGATAAAATCAATCAAAGCTAAAATCATATAGCTCTATCAAAATCAAAAATATATAAATAATAACAGGATAAAATTAATTAAAACTAAGATTGTACAGGTACAGGATGCCACTAAACTAAATCAATATTACACACATCACAATATAAAGCAACCTTGAGGTGAAAGTTTTAACGAAAATGTCGCTATACAAATTATCCATTATTATTATTATCACAATATAATGAAGCCAGCCAAAATCAGGATACAAGAGGCAAAATGAAAAGTAAGAAGGCACCTCCTCACCTTTCTCGATTCTCGGTCTGTTGCAGTGATCTGACCAACCCGCCGGTCTCTGCTTCAGAAGTCAAAGCCTCTCTAAGCTTATCCCTTAAATTCGTTCCAAACGTACGTGAGTTTAGCAATTCCTGAAAAATAAATAGAGATAGTAAAATGATGTATTCGGTTAAGCGATAATGTTAACTGTGAATTAAATATATTAATTAGAAAGGCATACATATAAAATCAATTCCAAACCGGGGAAGGTACATTATTCAACTATGCTACAGCGACGATATTTTTAGCGACAAATTTTCGAACCTATATGTTACCTTTTTGATATTAACCTTTACCATACCATGATATAAAATATACGAACGCAGCCATGCTGTCAACTCGTGTTACCGTAAATAACAGTTAGAAAAAATGATTAATAACATAATTTAGAGCATTCATTATGTCCTATATAATGTATCCTTCTTTTTTATCTCTCTTCGTTTAATTATTGAGAAAGAGACAATTATATTTGTATGTTTGTTATTCTTTTCACTATGAAAATAGTGTGTGATCTCTGTCATTCGTATCACAAATGGTATTTTTTATTAACGTATTAATTTTACAACGGATTCAATGAAAAAAATAATTATTTTTGTACGATTCCCTTTTCATAATTGATTTTTCACTAGTTGTTCTTAAGTGCTAATATTTTCTTTAGGATTATCTAAAATATGAATTTTATGTTGCATGTATTTACCGAAATATTACAGGTTTAATTATGATGGTAGACCTGTGTTACTGCATAGTTTGGGAAGGGTTAATGCATTTTATCGTTCCATTATTTGAATGAGCCATCTACCTTATTTTTAATTTATATTTTAATTAATATTTAAAATATCACAGACCGTCTGTTCTGAATAATTACAACTTCACAATAAGAATGTGTTCTCCTAATAAATACATATATTACAATCGAACACAATCAGTCACAATAACGGTTTAAAGAACGGTTTACCGTCTCTAAGTGGTAGCCATAGTATGCGGGGTGTAACAGACCTAGTCCGCAATACTTTATGGGTCGACGCCAGACTAAATTACGAGTCGAAAATGTTCAACGGATATGTGCCTAATCTCAACCACGTCAGAGATATAATCATTTAAATATAATTATATTTTGAATACAAACCGTGGCCGATTTTTATTTCATTTTAAAGTCTGAACATCTGAAAAAACACCCTTTAGTAGGGGTTTTGTGAGGTTAAGTGTGAAAAGGGTTGCAATTCGTCGACGTTAAATGAATTAATGTGGTTATAATGAGTTTGTTGGACCTCAGAATTATTTATTATGTCTAACTACAAAGTAAAAGTTGTAATAGCTTTTTTTCCCAACAAATACAATTACCGTAAATGTCAGGGGTTTAGGGATGCGAATGAAGAAGTGCTCCTCGTGCAAAAACTTCCCCTGGCAAGACTGGCACAGGTCGAAATCACGGCACGTGACGCACTTGTACCGATATCCTTTTATACCTTGTGTGCAAGAGTCGCAATCAGCGCTGTGCTGTGGAATAAAATAAAACATTATAATATAATCAAATCGTTCAATTCATTAAAATTGAAAAACAAAAAAATCAAATCAATTAAATATTGAAAATTATAATGTAATATTATAATTTTCAATATTTCAGGGTGAATATTATATAGCTCGGGCTGTGTGTGAGGTGGCCACTGTCCCGTTGAAACCACACGTGTCGATTCGGCTACCAAAAAGGTTTCCAACGTGTGACGATCAACATAAATGGTTAATTTTCAGAGCCCAAATAAAGGCTGTTCTTTTTTAACAACAAAATTTATGGGATAGACGTTGCCGGTAATGAATAATTGAAATGTTCCAACATGATAGCGTATATACAACTTTATACAATTTGATGGATGTGGTAGCATGGGTAAATAGGTGAACGTTACATTGTGTAAAGTTTGTTTTTTCTTTGTTAATAATTAAATTATTATCATGGGACAGTTTTGACATTTGATTCAGATCATGTTTTAATTATTTTACAGCTTCTGTTGCATCGCCATTTTCAATTATCAGACCTGTGTCATCTGAAAATAAATATACGTCTCCTTCTATGTGCACTTTGTTGAGTTTATTTGTACTATATATAGTAAATATTATTTTGATCCAATCTGTCTTTAACGTCATGTCTTCACTCAATTGGTCCTTAACCTTTACCATACCATGATATATAATACCCGAACGCAGCCACGCTGTCAACTCGTGTTACCGTAAATAACAGTTGAAAAATATGTTTATATTAGCTTAAGTGGCTTTCATGGCACGAATTTACTCTAAATATTGAGCATTCAATTTTGAAAAAAATATTAATATCATAATTTAGAGCATTGATTAAGTCCGATACAATGTGTTCTTCCTTCTTATCTCTCTTCATTTAATTAGTGAGAAAGAGACAATTATGTTTGTTGTTCTTTTCACTGTAAAAGTAGTGTGTGATCTCTGTCTTTCATATCACAAATTGTATTTTCACCAACGTATTAATTTTACAACGGATTGAATGGAAAAAATAATTGTTTTTGTACGATTCCCTTTTCATAATTGGTTTTTCACTAGTCATTCCTAAGCGCTAATATTTTATTTAGGATAATCTAAAATATGAATTTAATGTTGCATGTATGTTCTCACTAATTAAATGAAGAGAGATAAAAATGAAGGACACATTATATAAGACTTAATAAATGCTCTCAATTATGTTATTAATCATTTTTTCTAACTGTTATTTACGGTAACCCGAGTTGACAGCATGGCTGCGTTCGGTTATTTTATATCACGGTATGGTAAAGGTTAATAGAATGCTCAAAGATTTAACCCAGTTGAATTGTCCCAATAACATGAAACTGAAAATAAAAACTTGGATTCGTAATATGGGTAGAGCTAGTATTGGTGCACACACCCAAACAAATTGATGAAAATCTTTAATTATTGTTGTCACAAATTTATTCAAAATAATTTATTTGTAAGTCCACTTTGTAATTGTTTTTTATACTTGTAATTCTAATTTATTTGTACAATTGCTTGTAAACTATATAACTAATAAATAAATATGACCAAACCACGTATGTTATCCTTTCTTAAATTTACTCACTACGGTAAGATCAGCTTTAAATTATCTCCCCATTTCTTCATTCTTCACTCTGTGATATATGGATCTGCCATATATACGCCTAAGAGATGTCATTTCCACTCCACTCAGTCGACGTTCGTATCTTTCGTATCTTCGTTTCAGCCTCACTTACATACATCAGTGTCGGTATCAGGACTCCACCGTGCACCGCTAATCTTGCATCGGTTGACAAGTTTCCATTAGGTATTATTCCATTCAATGCTCCAATCACATTGTTCCCTGCAGTCACCCTTCCATCGATATTTTTCTTAGGCTTTGCGTTTCTATCAAACATGCTTCCAAATACATAATGTCTGCGCTATACACATTCATAGTTCATAATGTCTGCACTATCCACATTTACAGTTCATAATGTCTGCGCTATCCACATTTACAGTTCATAATGTCTACGCTATACACATTCATAGTTCATAATGTCTGCGCTATCCACATTCACAGTTCATAATGTCTGCGCTATCCACATTTACAGTTCATAATGTCTACGCTATACACATTCATAGTTCATCAATTCAGCACCTACACCAATATATTTAATGAATAATTTATTGGTGTAATAACCTATATAGGCGTTGATATATACATAGATAGAATATCAAGGGATATTTACCTTATGAGAAGCATTCGTCGCTTCAAAATTACCATCTGTCATGTACATCTGTAACAGGTCACGCCCAACTTTCATTGAAAACAATCTTCCCTGTAAAATATAAAATAACAACATTGTAATAACTAATCTTCTCGTGTACTTTGAGAATTCTGAAATAGTACCTCCGCTTTGGAGTACACAATATTATACTTGCTATAAGATCCATTAATATTAAGTGTTTAGGAAGTTAAATTGTTTGATTAAACCCACATCAGAACTGTAATACGATGAGTGAGTTTCAGTTTGACGCTGTTTTTAATAATTATCGTAAAAATAAATCAGTTTAACAATTTACAAATGAATTCTTAAAATAATTTGCATACGCAATCTTCAATGAATTATTTAGATAATTACCAATGGGCCCATCACGGCCGAGGGAATGCGGATCATGAAATGTTCTGGATGTGAATTGGCCTCTTCGCAAGTTTCGCACAGGTCATAATTTTGGCACGTGGTGCACTTGAAGCGGCGACCTTTCACAGGACCTATGCAGGAATCGCACGTCACACCGGGATGTTCTCTCTTGTCATCAACAGTTGGCTCTGCAAACATGGTAATATTATGTTTTAAGGAACATTTTTGTTGGGGAGTTGCATTTTTTAAATACAGTTCAAATTACGCGTTTCCCTGAAGTGATCATTGGGACAGTTGAGGAAAAGCGAGCAGGATGATGGCCTCCCACAATAAAGGAGTCAATGAGAAAGTTCTCATTGAACGTTGCCATCGAAAGAGCGTATTCTGATCAAAAATTTACGAATTGAAAAACGTCGGGGTGCTAGGAAAATGGTCAAGGAGTTTCAAAACAATGCCTGGAGTATAGCCAGACATTACAGCAGGACGGAGCCCCATCTCACACAGACAGAAATACAATCTTCGTCGTGAGAATGTTAATTTCATAGAGCCACGGATGTGGCCACCGAACAGTCCAGATTTAAATCCAGTAGATTATGCAATATGGGAAAAGAAATAAACAGAATTAACAGCTTAACTGGATGTATTCACAAAATATTTTTGATGACTCTCATAATTTACCTTCGCGGCGGGTCGTGGTAGCACTCGGAGTAGGCCTCCTGGGTCGTCCGAAGGACACAGGCGGGACTGGTGGCCTGGCTGCGGTGCTCAGAGTAGCGGGAGCTCTACGGATGTTCGCAGAGGCACTGCTCGTGCTGCAAATTTGAATGACCCAACAGGTAAAATTATAAACACCCAAATATATCATTTATAAGAATTCTTTTATACATATTAAAAATATGTTCATTAAATTAAGATTACACAATTCATATATTACAGGAAAAAATAAATCAAATCTAAAATATCATGAAACTAATCGGAATTGACATCACCCTGTACATAAAAGTATAAAACTAATTACAACCATAATACAGTCTTCACCTTTCTCTGTTGATGAGCTCTTGCAGTAATATGTCCAGGCCGCCGGTCTCTGCTTCAGAAGCCGACGCCTCTCTAAGCATTTCTCTTAACTTTGTTCCAAACGAATGAGAGTTTTGCATTTCCTGAAAAATAAATCAGGATATAAATAAACTAATGATTAGCGTTAGTGTTGTACAAACGGCAAGTGCGAGTAATTAATTAAATATTACAATTAATTAAATATACTAATAAATTCAATCACCGTGAATGTCAGCGGTTTAGGGATGCGAATGAAGAAGTGCTCCTCGTGCAAAAACTCCCCTTGGCAAGACTGGCACAGGTCGAAATCGGGACACGTGACGCACTTGTACCGATATCGTCTTATGCTTCGTGTGCAAGAGTCGCATTTAGCGCTGTGCTGTTGAATAAAATAAAACATTGTTTTATAAATTTAAAATTGGGGAAATTGATGAGTTAAATATTTGAAAAATAAGAAAAAACTAAACATGGAAACTATTCTATTGTATAAAGTTTTTATTTAAGATGAAATTAACATTTTCACGACGAAGAAAGTTGATTGTATTTCTGGCTGTGTGAGATGGAGCTCCGTCCTGCCGTAATGTCCAGTTTTGCTGTAATGTCAAGCTATACTTCTTGCATTGTTTTGAAACTCTCTGATCATTTTTCTAGCACCCCAACGTTTTTCAAATTTTTGATCTTCTGCAGTGATTTTTGTCATTTTGGGCAACAATTTGAAAAAACCAAATATAATCAAAGATAAATAGGTAAGTAAGTAAATTAGTAAACTATTTAAGCTAGTGTTGAGATACAGTTCAACTAATTTTGATGTAATTATATCACATTTTACGAAATGTTCTCACTTTTTTTTCGGTCACCCTGTATATTTGATAAATAATTTATCAGTGTAAAGTCCACATGGGCATTTATATATGAATAGAGAGAAAATCAAGAGATATTTACCGTATGAGTGGAGTTGATTGCATTAAAGTTACCATCTGTCGTGTATCTCGGTAACAGGTCACGCCCAACTATTTTTGAAAATAATCTACCCTGTAAAATATACAAATAGCATCATTACCATATAGCTAAACAGTGGCGTGCCCTAAGCCTGGACTTAGGTTATGCTGTTATTAACAAAAGGACCTAACATATTTTAAAATATAAAATAATATCACGTGTATTGGAGGAATGCATATAGTCAAATTCGCTTCAAACAGACACTTGTGTTTAACCCTTCCCAAACCATGCAGTAACACAGGTCGACCATCATAATTAAACATGTAATATTTCGGTAAATACATACAACATAAAATTCATATTTTAGATAATCCTAAAGAAAATATTAGCGCTCAGGAATGACTAGTGAAAAATCAATTATGAAAAGAGAATCGTACAAAAACAATTATTTTTCCATTCAATCCGTTGTAAAATTAATACGTTGGTAAAAATACAATATGTGATATGAAAGACAGAGATCACATACTATTTTCACAGTGAAAAGAACAACAAACATACAAATATAATCATCTCTTTCTTACTAATTAAACGAAGAGAGATAAGAAGTAAGGACACATTGTATATGATTTAATTAATGCTCTAAATTATGTTATTAATATTTTTTTCAAAATTGAACGCTCAATATTTAGAGTAAATTCGTGTCAATAAAGCCATTCAAGCTAATAAAAACTTTTTTTCTAACTGTTATTTACGGTAACACAAGTTGACAGCATGGCTGCGTTTGCGTATTTTATATCACGGTATGGTAAAGGTTAACATGCTTAAACAATACAAATTTCTCAAGTTAACACAAGTTGACATTTTGGCTGCAAAAGGGTATGTTTTATCACGGTATGCTGAGGGTGTGGCTACTATTCCTATAACCCTATATACATAACGAGATCTGTTAGTACTGTGTTTTCACGAACATAAATTGTTCGGTTTAACGCATTTCAAAACAGTGATACGACAAGAATGTGATAATTATCAAACAAATAAATTGTACAAATAATTACTGAATAAATTCTTAAAATAATTATCAAATGAATTTTTCAGATAATTACCAATGGGCCCATCACGGCCGAAGGAATGCGGATCATGAAATGTTCTGGATGTGAATTGGCCTCTTCGCAAGTTTCGCACAGGTCATAATTTTGGCACGTGGTGCACATGAAGCGGTGACCTTTCACATGACCTAGGCAGGAATCGCACGTCACACCGGGATGTTCTTTTTTGTCATCAACAGTTGGCTCTGCAAATATGGTAATATTATGTTTTAAGGAACATTTTGGTTGGGGGGATGCATTTTTTAAATATAATTCGAATTACGCGTTTCCCTGAAGTGATCATAGGGACAGTTGAGGAAAAGCGAGCAGGATGATGGCCTCCCACAATAAAGGAGTCAATAACAAAGTTTTCATTGAACGTTGCCATCAAAATGGCTCAAGACCGAGAGTAATAGAGACTTATTGAGCACCGAGTGCCAGACTCTTTAGAGGACCGCGACTGTAGAAGATGAAGAAGAAAGATACACATATATATATGTTGTTCAATCTTCACAATAGTTTCACTGTGGGTGTAATAATTATTGACATTAATCCTTCCCGCCTGTCTCCAGTTCCAAAATACCTCTCCGCTAGGCGTGATGGCCAATCGGGCTCTTGGAAATTGCCGAGATTGCGGTAGGTTTTCGATCTCATTCTGATGATGGACGTATACTCAATACGTGAGAACTAAAACGTGAAATTTATCATCCTGTGAGTCCAGTTATCCTATCTAGTCCTCACAATCTGGTCCATTAATATCGAAAGATTCCATTATTAACCCACCTGTCCATTCCCCTATATTATATCGGAAATATAGTTTACATAAAACATAGAGAACCCCTTCGAAAGCTTGTTGTTCCTCGCGTTTGCTATCGATAATATAAAAGTCAATGCAAACATAAATGTCACCACTAAACTGATATTAGACGCTTGTTTTCTTGCTTCTCGTGGATTGCATTGTTCTCCCTCGTGCTTCGATCTGATCCAGATGCGCCGACTGCTAACTCCACGTATTGTTTCGACGGGCCGAAATAATTAACTACAAGACGGAATGCCGACTGCGATTGATGCTCGCAAAAACAATGGCAACCTTACACTCGCACGGACAATCATAGATACCAACATGCAAAACCCAGGGGTGCCAACCGAAGGGAAAAAAAACAATTTTCTATTCACGTGTATTATTCATTGTGAAGATAATCGATGGATATTTTTTATTTCGTGCTCTTACAATACTTCAGGTACGCGCTATTGTACGCCATAGGTATTTATTTACATAGCTACGCCACTGGATTAATAAACAACAGAATCATGTCAAAAACATTGCAGAAATACAGCAAAGGGTCTTACCATCACTACTATCGCTATCCTCCAAGGCTGAGGCATCGCTTAGAATCCTTTTGAGAATTTTTCCAAACAAAAAATAACCTTTTCGGTGCTGAAACATATTAAATATATCAATTATGTAAAACGGTGTATTTTAACTTGCCTTAAAAAAATCATTAACGCTTATAATAGACTAGTGATTTGTATGCGAATTACGTTAAAGTAATTCTTTTTCAATTCAATCCGATGTAAAATTGCTACGTTGGAAAAAATATGATTTGCAGTAAGAAAGAAAAAGATTAAACATTAGTTTCACAGTGAAAAGAATAACAAACATACGAATATAATTATGTATCATTCTCAATAATTAAATGAAGAATAATAAAAAATAATGTCGTTTTGCATAGAACTTGAATACATAATATTTATATATTACAATTATTATTTTTTCACTTTTAATGCTTGATATTTAGAGGAAATGTACAGCCATTTAAGATCGTAAAAGAATTCTAAATATTTAACGGTGACACGAGTTGACAGCATGGCTGCTTACGAATATTTTTTATCACGGTATAGTAAAGGTTAAATTAATAAATTTTTTTTTTTGCAAAGCATTCCTCCTCGGAGCAGCCGATCTTTGTAAATTTGTAACACTCTGCGTGTAAACGGGTAGATTGAAGTTCAACTAAGATTAAACCTTCATAATAACAATGACATGTAATGGATTAAGTATTAACTCACCGTATACTCTACATGTATGCTAATACTACCCTTAACTGCATATATAAACACAAACAGACACATTTTAAAACGACTCAAAATATAATTATCACATGGACAAATACACATAACCTACAAGCCCCAAGAGCATGTAGCGATCAGAATTCATATTCACCGCCATCTCAGTCGGCATCGACGTTAGCGACAGCGCTGCCGGCTGCTGCTACAAGTCTGGTTCAATCATTCATCGCCAAGCAGTCTCTCCAGTTTCATCGTTTCACAACGGCGGTCTTGCCGGCCCGCGCGAGCCGAGCAAGACCGCCAACTCGCTTCATTTCAGTTCATAATACACGCGCACCTTCTACATCTTCATTCATTCCTTTCATTTTATCTGTCTTCATTGTTATATCCATTACAATAAACAACTCAACACGCAAACGATATTTATTTAATTTAATCACCGTCCTAACCCCTAAAAGCACATACAACATATGACCAAAGAACTACAAATATTTTAGACCTAAACTATTTAACCCTTCCCAAACCATGCAGTAACACAGGTCGACCATCATAATTAAACCAGTAATATTTCAGTAAATACATGCAACATTAAATTCATATTTTAGATTATCCTAAATAAAATATGAGCGCTTAGGAATAACTAGTGAAAAAGCAACTATGAAAAGGGAATCGTACAAAAACAATTATTTTTTCCATTCAATCCATTGTAAAATTAATACGTTGGTAAAAATACAATTTGTGATATGAAAGACAGAGATCACACACTATTTTAACAGTGAAAAGAACAACAAACATACAAATATAATTGTTTCTTTCTCACTAATTAAATGAAGAGAGATAAAAATGAAGGACAGATTATATAAGACTTAATAAATGCTCTCAATTATGTTATTAATCATTTTTTCTAACTGTTATTTACGGTAACCCGAGTTGACAGCATGGCTGCGTTCGGTTATTTTATATCACGGTATGGTAAAGGTTAATAGAATGCTCAAAGATTTAACCCAGTTGAATTGTCCCAATAACATGAAACTGAAAATAAAAACTTGGATTCGTAATATGGGTAGAGCTAGTATTGGTGCACACACCCAAACAAATTGATGAAAATCTTTAATTATTGTTGTCACAAATTTATTCAAAATAATTTATTTGTAAGTCCACTTTGTAATTGTTTTTTATACTTGTAATTCTAATTTATTTGTACAATTGCTTGTAAACTATATAACTAATAAATAAATATGACCAAACCACGTATGTTATCCTTTCTTAAATTTACTCACTACGGTAAGATCAGCTTTAAATTATCTCCCCATTTCTTCATTCTTCACTCTGTGATATATGGATCTGCCATATATACGCCTAAGAGATGTCATTTCCACTCCACTCAGTCGACGTTCGTATCTTTCGTATCTTCGCTTCAGCCTCACTTACATACATCAGTGTCGGTATCAGGACTCCACCGTGCACCGCTAATCTTGCATCGGTTGACAAGTTTCCATTAGGTATTATTCCATTCAATGCTCCAATCACATTGTTCCCTGCAGTCACCCTTCCATCGATATTTTTCTTAGGCTTTGCGTTTCTATCAAACATGCTTCCAAATACATAATGTCTGCGCTATCCACATTCAGAGTTCATAATGTCTACGCTATACACATTTACAGTTCATAATGTCTGCGCTATCCACATTTACAGTTCATAATGTCTACGCTATACACATTCATAGTTCATAATGTCTGCGCTATCCACATTCACAGTTCATAATGTCTGCGCTATCCACATTTACAGTTCATAATGTCTACGCTATACACATTCATAGTTCATCAATTCAGCACCTACACCAATATATTTAATGAATAATTTATTGGTGTAATAACCTATATAGGCGTTGATATATACATAGATAGAATATCAAGGGATATTTACCTTATGAGAAGCATTCGTCGCTTCAAAATTACCATCTGTCATGTACATCTGTAACAGGTCACGCCCAACTTTCATTGAAAACAATCTTCCCTGTAAAATATAAAATAACAACATTGTAATAACTAATCTTCTCGTGTACTTTGAGAATTCTGAAATAGTACCTCCGCTTTGGAGTACACAATATTATACTTGCTATAAGATCCATTAATATTAAGTGTTTAGGAAGTTAAATTGTTTGATTAAACCCACATCAGAACTGTAATACGATGAGTGAGTTTCAGTTTGACGCTGTTTTTAATAATTATCGTAAAAATAAATCAGTTTAACAATTTACAAATGAATTCTTAAAATAATTTGCATACGCAATCTTCAATGAATTATTTAGATAATTACCAATGGGCCCATCACGGCCGAGGGAATGCGGATCATGAAATGTTCTGGATGTGAATTGGCCTCTTCGCAAGTTTCGCACAGGTCATAATTTTGGCACGTGGTGCACTTGAAGCGGCGACCTTTCACAGGACCTATGCAGGAATCGCACGTCACACCGGGATGTTCTCTCTTGTCATCAACAGTTGGCTCTGCAAACATGGTAATATTATGTTTTAAGGAACATTTTTGTTGGGGAGTTGCATTTTTTAAATACAGTTCAAATTACGCGTTTCCCTGAAGTGATCATTGGGACAGTTGAGGAAAAGCGAGCAGGATGATGGCCTCCCACAATAAAGGAGTCAATGAGAAAGTTTTCATTGAACGTCGCCAACGAAAGAGCGTATTCTGATCAAAAATTTGCGAATTGAAAAACGTCGGGGTGCTAGGAAAATGGTCAAGGAGTTTCAAAACAATGCCTGAAGTATAGCTAGACATTACAGCGTAACTGAACATTACAGCAGGACGGAGCTCCATCTCACACAGCCAGAAATACAATCTTCGTCGTGAGAATGTTAATTTCATAAAGCCAGGCATGTGGCTATCGAACAGTCCAGATTTAAATCCAGTAGATAATGTAATATGGGAAAAGAAATAAACAGAATTAACAGCTTAACTGGATGTATTCACAAAATATTTTTGATGACTCTCATAATTTACCTTCGCGGCGGGTCGTGGTAGCACTCGGAGTAGGCCTCCTGGGTCGTCCGAAGGACACAGGCGGGACTGGTGGCCTGGCTGCGGTGCTCAGAGTAGCGGGAGCTCTACGGATGTTCGCAGAGGCACTGCTCGTGCTGCAAATTTGAATGACCCAACAGGTAAAATTATAAACACCCAAAAATATATCATTTATAAGAATTATTTTATACATATTAAAAATGTGTTCACAAAACTAAGATTACACAATTCATAACGCGGTATATTACAGGAAAAAATAATCAAATCTAAAATATCATGAAACTAATCGGAATTGACATCACCCTGGACATAAAAGTATAAAACTAATTACAACCATAATACAGTCTTCACCTTTCTCTGTTGATGAGCTCTTGCAGTAATATGTCCAGGCCGCCGGTCTCTGCTTCAGAAGCCGACGCCTCTCTAAGCATTTCTCTTAACTTTGTTCCAAACGAATGAGAGTTTTGCATTTCCTGAAAAATAAATCAGGATATAAATAAACTAATGATTAGCGTTAGTGTTGTACAAACGGCAAGTGCGAGTAATTAATTAAATATTACAATTAATTAAATATACTAATAAATTCAATCACCGTGAATGTCAGCGGTTTAGGGATGCGAATGAAGAAGTGCTCCTCGTGCAAAAACTCCCCTTGGCAAGACTGGCACAGGTCGAAATCGGGACACGTGACGCACTTGTACCGATATCGTCTTATGCTTCGTGTGCAAGAGTCGCATTTAGCGCTGTGCTGTTGAATAAAATAAAACATTGTTTTATAAATTTAAAATTGGGGAAATTGATGAGTTAAATATTTGAAAAATAAGAAAAAACTAAACATGGAAACTATTCTATTGTATAAAGTTTTTATTTAAGATGAAATTAACATTTTCACGACGAAGAAAGTTGATTGTATTTCTGGCTGTGTGAGATGGAGCTCCGTCCTGCCGTAATGTCCAGTTATGCTGTAATGTCAAGCTATACTTCATGCATTGTTTTGAAACTCTCTGATCATTTTTCTAGCACCCCAACGTTTTTCAAATTTTTGATCTTCTGCAGTGATTTTTGTCTAGGTAAGTAAGTAAATTAGTAAACTATTTAAGCTAGTGTTGAGATACAGTTCAACTAATTTTGATGTAATTATATCACATTTTACGAAATGTTCTCACTTTTTTTTCGGTCACCCTGTATATTTGATAAATAATTTATCAGTGTAAAGTCCACATGGGCATTTATATATGAATAGAGAGAAAATCAAGAGATATTTACCGTATGAGTGGAGTTGATTGCATTAAAGTTACCATCTGTCGTGTATCTCGGTAACAGGTCACGCCCAACTATTTTTGAAAATAATCTACCCTGTAAAATATACAAATAGCATCATTACCATATAGCTAAACAGTGGCGTGCCCTAAGCCTGGACTTAGGTTATGCTGTTATTAACAAAAGGACCTAACATATTTTAAAATATAAAATAATATCACGTGTATTGGAGGAATGCATATAGTCAAATTCGCTTCAAACAGACACTTGTGTTTAACCCTTCCCAAACCATGCAGTAACACAGGTCGACCATCATAATTAAACATGTAATATTTCGGTAAATACATACAACATAAAATTCATATTTTAGATAATCTTAAAAAAAATATTAGCGCTCAGGAATGACTAGAGAAAAATCAATTATGAAAAGCGAATCGTACAAAAACAATTATTTTTCCATTCAATCCGTTGTAAAATTAATACGTTGGTAAAAATACAATTTGTGATATGAAAGACAGAGATCACACACTATTTTCACAGTGAAAAGAACAACAAACATACAAATATAATTATCTCTTTCTCACCAATTAAATGAAGAGAGATAGAAGGAAGGATACATTGTATATGATTTAATGAATGCTCTAAATTATGTTATTAATATTTTTTTCAAAATTGAATGTTCAATATTTAGAGTAAATTCGTGCCAATAAAACCATTTATGCTAATAAAAACTTTTTTCTAACTGTTATTTACGGTAACACAAGTTGACAGTATGGCTGCGTTTGCGTATTTTATATCACGGTATGGTAAAGGTTTACATGCTTAAAGAATACAAATTTCACAAGTTAACACAAGTTGACATTTTGGCTGCAAAAGGGTATGTTTTATCACGGTATGCTGAGGGTGTGGCTACTATTCCTATAACCCGATATACATAACGAGATCTGTTAGTACTGTGTTTTCACGAACATAAATTGTTCGGTTTAACGCATTTCAAAACAGTGATACGACAAGAATGTGATAATTATCAAACAAATAAATTGTACAAATAATTACTGAAAAATTCTTAAAATAATTATCAAATGAATTTTTCAGATAATTACCAATGGGCCCATCACGGCCGAAGGAATGCGGATCATGAAATGTTCTGGATGTGAATTGGCCTCTTCGCAAGTTTCGCACAGGTCATAATTTTGGCACGTGGTGCACTTGAAACGGTGACCTTTCACAGGCCCTCGGCAGGAATCGCACGTCACACCGGGATGTTCTCTCTTGTCATCGACAGTTGGCTCTACAAACATGGTAATATTATGTTTTAAGGAACATTTTTGTTGGGGAGATGCATTTTTTAAATATAATTCGAATTACGCGTTTCCCTGAAGTGATCATAGGGACAGTTGAGGAAAAGCGAGCAGGATGATGGCCTCCCACAATAAAGGAGTCAATAACAAAGTTTTCATTGAACGTTGCCATCAAAATGGCTCAAGACCGAGAGGAATAGAGATTTATTGAGCACCGAGTGCCAGACTCTTTAGAGGACCGCGACTGTAGAAGATGAAGAAGAAAGATACACATATATATATGTTGTTCAATCTTCACAATAGTTTCACTGTGGGTGTAATAATTATTGACATTAATCCTTCCCGCCTGTCTCCAGTTCCAAAATACCTCTCCGCTAGGCGTGATGGCCAATCGGGCTCTTGGAAATTGCCGAGATTGCGGTAGGTTTTCGATCTCATTCTGATGATGGACGTATACTCAATACGTGAGAACTAAAACGTGAAATTTATCATCCTGTGAGTCCAGTTATCCTATCTAGTCCTCACAATCTGGTCCATTAATATCGAAAGATTCCATTATTAACCCACCTGTCCATTCCCCTATATTATATCGGAAATATAGTTTACATAAAACATAGAGAACCCCTTCGAAAGCTTGTTGTTCCTCGCGTTTGCTATCGATAATATAAAAGTCAATGCAAACATAAATGTCACCACTAAACTGATATTAGACGCTTGTTTTCTTGCTTCTCGTGGATTGCATTGTTCTCCCTCGTGCTTCGATCTGATCCAGATGCGCCGACTGCTAACTCCACGTATTGTTTCGACGGGCCGAAATAATTAACTACAAGACGGAATGCCGACTGCGATTGATGCTCGCAAAAACAATGGCAACCTTACACTCGCACGGACAATCATAGATACCAACATGCAAAACCCAGGGGTGCCAACCGAAGGGAAAAAAAACAATTTTCTATTCACGTGTATTATTCATTGTGAAGATAATCGATGGATGTTTTTTATTTCGTGCTCTTACAATACTTCAGGTACGCGCTATTGTACGCCATAGGTATTTATTTACATAGCTACGCCACTGGATTAATAAACAACAGAATCATGTCAAAAACATTGCAGAAATACAGCAAAGGGTCTTACCATCACTACTATCGCTATCCTCCAAGGCTGAGGCATCGCTTAGAATCCTTTTGAGAATTTTTCCAAACAAAAAATAACCTTTTCGGTGCTGAAACATATTAAATATATCAATTATGTAAAACGGTGTATTTTAACTTGCCTTAAAAAAATCATTAACGCTTATAATAGACTAGTGATTTGTATGCGAATTACGTTAAAGTAATTCTTTTTCAATTCAATCCCATGTAAAATTGCTACGTTGGAAAAAATATGATTTGCAGTAAGAAAGAAAAAGATTAAACATTAGTTTCACAGTGAAAAGAATAACAAACATACGAATATAATTATGTATCATTCTCAATAATTAAATGAAGAATAATAAAAAATAATGTCGTTTTGCATAGAACTTGAATACATAATATTTATATATTACAATTATTATTTTTTCACTTTTAATGCTTGATATTTAGAGGAAATGTATGACATTAACTATTTTAAAGCCATTTAAAAACGTAAAAGTATTCTAAATACTTACGGTGACACGAGTTGACAGCATGGCTGCTTACGAATATTTTTTATCACGGTATGGTAAAGGTTAAATTAATATTTTTTTTTTTTTGCAAAGCATTCCTCCTCGGAGCAGCCGATCTTTGTAAATTTGTAACACTCTGCGTGTAAACGGGTAGATTGAAGTTCAACTAAGATTAAACCTTCATGATAACAATGACATGTAATGGATTAAGTATTAACTCACCGTATACTCCAGAGGCTTGGGGATGCGAATCAAGTAGTGTTCGGTGTGCGAATCCTGCCCCTCGCAAGACTGACACAGGTCGAATTCAGTGCACGTGACGCACTTGTAGCGATACCCTCTTATAAACTGTTTGCAAGTGTTGCAAGTGACGTAGTGCTAAAAAAATAATATATCAATCTTGAAACCAAGGCTTTATTGAGAAAATGTAAGAAGGCTAACTGGTGCCAAGCCGGGAGACGTTAAAAGGTGCTGGAAGCGCAGATGCGCTCTCTTTCAATACTATTCGGTTCTCAAGATAACATATCTTAATGTGTATATACTGTATAATAATAAATTGACAACTATATCGACGTTGGAATCTTATTTCTACTATTGACATCTCACCGAATCTTCAAGGAATCTGTAAGAATATTGCCTCGGTACAGGCGGTATAAATAATAACTAATACGTTACTGAAAATAAAATAAAAATAAGATAAATCATTTCGATTATTCGATGCAGGACGAGTTTTTGTAGAAATTATCAGAGAGATTTAAAAGAAATATATATATATATATTTAAAAAGTAAATCTAGTACATTACATAATTAAAAATTTAAAAATTGATTTTTTTTTAACATTAGAATGACGTGACATATATGTTTTTGACAAGTTAATTTGACATCCTAAAGAAGAAAATGATATTTTCCGAAACGGGTTGGTGTTGTAAAATTACTAATTAAATGGATATTATAATCAAAGTTAAATTTGCAAATACTAAAAATATATTTCGCCCCCTCCCTCTACACCTGTCAGTACCTAATTACTTGTATGTCTATCACCTAAGAATTGTCTCCTATATTTGTGTGCAGTTAGTTTAATACTTCACCTGTCGATGAGAGTCACTGTTTCTCTCGAAACTCGAGTAGTGCTAATAAATTCAAGTAGAGTTATAACATTGTTTCATTTATATCCATCCAAGATATTTCATCTTTTAAATGGTGGGGTGATTATTGAGTCAACAAATGAGGAACAACAGCGACCAGTAACATACAAGAAGAGATAACAATTATTTCTATAAGGTGGTTCAATGTGTTCATTTCGTAAAATATGCAAATGCAACGTTTAAATTAATGTTCAAGGTAAGGTGAGAACTAATCCCAACCTGTAGTGACGCCAATCTCTTGTCAGGTCTGCACACGAGCCGTTCTAGTAATAGTAATTTAGTTATATGATTCGAACATATGTGCATATATGAACAAAAAAATCATTATTAGGAGATCACATTCTTATTGTGAAGCTGTAATTATTCAGAACAGACGGTCTGTGATATTTTAAATATAAATAAAATGTATTAATTAGAAAGATATACGTATAAAATCAATTTTTTCGAAAAATATTGTTATTTCGCAATCGGGATTCGAACCCTGATCTCTTTCCAAATTGGGGAAGGTGCATTATCCAACTATGCTAAAGCGACTTTATTTTTAATGACAAATTTTCGAACCTATGCGTTACCTTTTTTCATATTAATACATTCATCGTTCCATTATTTGAAAGAGCCATCTACCTTATTTCTACGGAATCTCAAATACCTAATAATGTAAAAAGTGTCTCGTAGCTAGTTGTACAAACTTCAAGAATAGCTAAATCAAGTAATTTAGAACGAAAAATATATATTTTTTCAATTTTCCCCTTGTCTGGCAAATTATTTTTTTATTTTTTATTTTCAAAATTCGCATTCAAAATGTTAAGTATTATGTCATACATTCTATATATAAGAGTTCGATGTCCTCAATATATACTGACTCACTGACCTAGAAATAGTAGCATAGTTGGATAATGCACCTTCCTTGGTTAGGAAAGAGATCCGGGTTCGAATTGCGGTGACGCAACAACACTATTTTTCGATAAAATTGATTTTATATGTATATCTTTCTAATTAATACATTTAATTCATATTTAAAAAAAAATTATCGTTACTTATGAACGTACCTTTGAAGCCACTCTAGCCGTTTCAGGATAGCGTGTCGTAATTTCATGTCCAATCATATTTGAAAGTACCAGACCCTGTAAATAAAAATATCATTAAAGAAATCCGATTACAAAAAAAAGTTTCGTTCTAATTACATAAATTTTGGAAAATTTAATATACTAATATAATAGGAGTACGTTCACACGTAGTGTACAGTGTGGCCTAAAATAAGTGAGAACATATCGTAAAATGTGATATAATTACATCAAAATTAGTATAACTATATCAACAATAGCTTAAATAGTTTACTAATTTACTTACTTACCTATTTATCTGTATTACGTACTGTATTCGGTCGCCATATTTGATTATTAATTTTTCCATTGTTTATATTTTGTTTTGTCAAATTGTTGCCCCAGAATGACAAAAATCACTGCAGAAGACCGTATTCTGATCAAAAATTTGCGAATTGAAAAACGTTAAGAGTTTAAAAACAAAACCTGGAGTATAGTATAGATATATATTCCAGCATAACTGGACATTACAGCAAGACGGAGCTCCATCTCACACAGCCAGTTAATGTTAATTTCATCGAGCCAGGCATGTGGCCACCGAACAGCTCAGATTTAAACTAGATGTAGCTAAATATTGTGCAAAAAAAATTACATAAAGAACAATTATTAATTATATTATGTTTTGAAATAACTCATGTGTTACGAGATGTTCTCACTTTTTATGGCCTTTAAGGCAGTAAAAAGTAACTAAATAAACTAAAATAGGTTGCAATAATAAGTAAAAAAAAAATCTCTTTTAAAACATTTTTTCTCTTAATTTAAGGGGTTAATTGCCACTGTTGAAATGAATTTTGATGAATGGTAATATTTTACTATGGTAACTTTTTACCATCGCCAGTGGTAAAAAACGGGTTGTTCGTACTTAAAATTTACTACTGTCAAAGTCAATCCCGCCCAATATTGTGTCAAGGCAAATAATGTTCTGAATAATTACAACTTCACAATAAGAATGTGTTCTCCTAAAAAAATAATAAAGTTGTATCAATGTGTCCAAAATTTAATAAAAATGAATTGATAATTCTGGCGTCTGCTATCAGATTTACTTAAAGGTATTTTGAGATTCTGTAAAAATAAGGTAGATGGCTCTGTCAAATGATGGAACGATTAAATGTATTGAATTCAAAAAGGTAACATATAAAGTCGAAAAATTGTCGCTAAAAATAATGCCGCTGTAGCTTAGTTGGATAAAGCACCTCCCCCGGTTAGGGAAGAGATCCAGGTTCGAATCCCGGTAGCGCAACAACAATATTTTTCGATAAAATTGATTTTATATGTATATCTTTCTAATTAATATATTTAATTCATATTTAAATAATCAACAAATACCAGCGATTTTGATCGAAATTGATTCATTTTAAATATTCACCATTGAAAATACATTCACAAATTATGCTTTATCTGTGGCTTTATTCAACCTCGCGTTCGTTATCTGTCACTTTGCTGGAAAAAAATCTTCGATAATATAATATATACAGCGAGATCATTATCGGACGAACTCTCATCAAATCAAATCAAACTGGATATTTAATGATCCATTGTCGTACACTACAACATTAAATGTATCAACATGACTTTTGAAACGGCTGTGAAGAGTCCGCCATTTTTAACTAACGATTGGCGGTTTTTACCATCGGATATCGGAGAGTAAAAAGAGTTTACTGCAATATTTTTCACCAATTATCGAACAATCCGTTTATTCCACTGATTTTACACAAAAATTTCCACTGATGACACAACTGGCCCCTACTTTTAGGAGGTTCGCCATATGTCTCTATCTTCTGAGACACGTGAGAATGCGATGCTCGAACGGGAGCGGTCATACGCCCATCGCAATTTCCCCACCCGGCCGACCTAGCTTTACTTCACCACCCAGTACGAGTGCCCTTTCCGGGATGAGTTTGAGAAAATATTAATACATTACCAGTGCGGACACCGCAGGCGCGCTGATGCGGATCATGAAATGTTCGGGGTGCTTGGCGTTTCCCTCACAAGTTTGACACTGGTCATAATCATCGCAAATGGTACACTTGTACCTATGCCCTATCACGGGTTCGTAGCAGGAATCACACGTCACACCGGGATGCCGGATTCGATTAGTGCGATGTTTGTATCCTGCAAACAAATCAAGTTCATCTAAGCAAGGCTCTATTTACATGGAATGAGACCCGATGTGATAAATTTCAGAGATGTCCCCGTGTTTGTATGTGTGTGTGTGTGTAGCGCGACTTGCGAAGAAATAGGTGTGTGTGTGTGCGTGGAGACTGACTTATAAGGGACTCTCACTGCTCAGACATGTAGTTCTGTATACTTGTATCATATATTTATTGTAAACTGTTAATTTTCGACACACCGCTACTAACACTATATAAATTTTAGTTTTCGTTAGAAAACACAAGCGATCGGAGGTCGGCATGGCCCGGGATTGAGGAAGATGACCAGGGTATGGGTGAGAAATGTGGGGTGACGATATTTTGTTAGGGTCCTGAGTGTAACTGAGAAAAATTTGAAACTGATGAAAATATAATATAATACACACATGAAGAGAGGAGTTTACAACCGACTATACCCCCTCTTAAAATCCTACAGTTTACTATCCCTACAAAACAAATTACTCTTGTGCAAAACAATCACATGCGCGAGCTCCATCTGGGGTTCAAGTAACACAAAAATTATAGAATCCAAACAAAACTACATCCTTAGGAGAGTCACAAACTCACCCTGGTTTGTCAGAAACACAATCATTCACAGAGACTCAAACATGCCTTCACTCAAACGACACATACACGATTTAGTGTTTAAATTTTATTCTAAATTAATTTCCATCCCAAACCCTTCCATAAACTCCCTCGGCCTGTATCATCCCTCATCCGATCCCCATCACCTACATCCCATTTCACTTCTTTACCTTGTTCTTGACCCTATTGAATAAAACTTATGAAAAGATTCTATAAAAACTTTCAGTAAAGATATAAAAATTTGTAAAACTCCAAAAAAATCAAATAAAAAATAAATTAACAAAAAAAAAGTATTATATAAAAATACTTTACATATTTTTGTTCCTATTTTACAATTATACACAAAGTTAAAATGACCTGATATTAAAAATAAATAAATTTCACCGTGTTCCCCGAATAGGGTCCCCCAAAAAATCTTACGCTATAATTGTTACCTTATATGTCGGAGACAAGAGGGCTCAGCCCTTATTCCTCCTCCCTTAAACAATTGAATCAGAGAGAATCAAAGTACAGAGGAGTGTAGCTGGAAGGAGAAGTGAGGGATATTGTAATTTGCATAGGGTCCAAAAGAGTAATCTATTCTAAATTTAATTTAGATCGGTCAGAAAGTGTAGAATTGTCAGAAAACCAGTGTTAGGGATAATCAAGTGGACTGTATCCAAGGAATGTTAGAGGAAGAGACAGCATGACACAGTACTAAGAAACCACTCACATTTTTAAAATCTTGCATCTCTCTCCACAATCAGCTATGATCACTTTTAACACTCAAAATGAAAATGGGTACCGTCGACCACATTTCTTGGATTTGGGACTGGATGAGAAAAGAAACACAATTTTTGATGTTTTCTGTAAGGCGACCAAATTAACAATGAATTTCGCCTCGCTGATGGGCGAGCAAATAGGTAACTAAATATGTTTATGAATGAATCTATGTAGGGATAAGGAACTTTCTCGTATTTATACGGAACATTAACGTAACTAATTACATTAATCATTTGTTTATTATGTTACTTACAAATGACGATATAAAGTTCCAGATTCGAATCACGGTACTTTATTTTTCATTTTTTCGATAGAAAAAAAAAAAAATAATAAAAATTATTATTACCATCACTCGTGGCCTTGTTTAGTGTTGCCAGCAGCATTTCTCCAAATGGAAAATAATAGTTTCCGTGCTGGTAAAAGAATAATTAATGTTTAAACATGTTTTCTTTATAAAGTATAATGAAAATTATTGTGAGGTGAATTTGTGATATTTTCAAAAATTTTCAGGAGTCATAATCATAATTTAATGTTTTTAAATAATCTTATTTCAAATTCAATTATAAAAAATATCCCAATTTCTATAAAACCAGATTTTTACACTAATAACAGAAAAATACGATATTTAAAAAAAACGGGGTCGACAAATTAATTTATATATAGGTAAAACTTCTGATACTAGAATTAAAGAGCACTTGAGATGCCTAAATAACAACAACAATTTTCTAATCACCTTTTGGAAACAAACCATTATTTTGATAGTAACAAGGGTTTAAAAATTATACACACAAATACTAGGGATTTACAGTTAGATAAATATGAAATTTTAGAAATAAGAAAAAGTGTTAATAGCAAGCTAAATATTCTTTTAAATTTGTTTTCATATTAGTTCTTAATTATGCACCACTTTATTTACTATTTTTAATTTCAGTATGCATTATTTCCTGACGAAGATACCATTGGTATCGAAAAAAGTAGAATAATCAATTATTAGTGGTTTACACATAGTATTTTGTCTAATTATATAATAATTTAACGTTTGAGTCTACAACTATTTTAAGGTTAACACAAATTTAGTGTAATAAAGATTTTTTTGACTTAATAAAATTTATTCAATAGACAAATTTTCCACACTCTTCACATCTGACAGTGTCGTGTATATTTACCTCTAAATTTATTCAAAAAGCAAAATTTTCCACACTCTTCACATCTGACAGTGTCGTGTATATTTACCTCTAAATTTATTCAAAAAGCAAAATTTTCCACACTCTTCACATCTGACAGTGTCGTGTATATTTACCGTAAATCCGAAGGGTTTAGGGATGCGAAGCATGAAGTGGTGGTCGTGAGAGTCCTGTCCCTCGCAGTTCTGACATAGATCGTAATCTACACACGAAACGCATTTGTAGCGGAATTTCTTGATTGTGTGAAAACAAGTATTACAAAGTGCGGTATGCTGAAAAGATTTTACATGCAAATTTATTAATAAATAAGATGAAGAGTGTCATTATGCCTCTGTACAAAAGTAAATGATTGCGAATGGAATGCGGAAACTATGAAGATATTAGCATATTGAGGTTGTTAAACTATATGGGAGAATTTTAATAAAATGAGATGATCATTATAAAAACGCATAGGATTTGCAAGGGAGTTTTGTGGGTGAGGAATAAAAAGACAGAATAATTAGAGAAATTTTTTAAAAATAATGCATAGTTACAGAGTGAATTGTAGATTTATATACGCATTGGTTTAATATGGTGTGGATTATTGTATGAGAGTTCTGGAATATAGAAGCGAAAATGAGCGATTGGTATGGTATTTATTGTATCTATGTACAGAATCTAGTTAGAGACGTAAAATACGATATATGCAAGGGTTATGATGAATATTAGAAGGTATTCAAGAAAAAGGAAAATAGTGATTGGTAATGAATGTTAAGAACAAGTAGATGAGTTTGTGTTTTTGGGATGTATGTTTGAAAGAACGTAAAGGTTGAACAAGAGTAATAAAGGCAATCTTAGTGCGGTGAACACTGAGCTGATTTGGTAAAAGCAATGAAAAAAGAAAGAATGGAAAGAATGCTGAATGAATCAAAAAATGATGTCGTATAGCGTAAATTTAATATGATGACATTGTATAATAAAAAACTAAATCAATAATTACCTTATAATCGATTTTCAACATATCTAAACTTGCAGCTTTAAAAATATTTTCTAATTCTTTTCCTAACATTTTCGTAAATGTTGGACCCTGTAAAATATGAAAATCATTACATACATCATAAATAAAATCAGTTCGAAATAGGAGAGAATTATTTTAGTCTCAATACGAATGTAGAATTCAAAAACCTCCACCATACATTTTTTAAAGAAAATATCGGTATAGAGTATCGTGATGCTTTAAACAATTGTATGCTTCATTATCAATTTAAGCATTTTGTTAAATTTAATAATCACTCCTCCTGTGTGACCAGCGCGCCTGGCGCGTTCACGTTAACGTTCGAGACCAGTTGAAGAATCACAGCTGATAAGTTTAGATACAATAGTATGGCACGGTGTGCACGTATTATATTA
Source organism: Eubasilissa splendida (assembly GCA_031772225.1). NCBI lineage: Eukaryota > Metazoa > Arthropoda > Insecta > Trichoptera > Phryganeidae > Eubasilissa > Eubasilissa splendida. Next base: position 2,677,671 of record CM062862.1, read on the forward strand.
AATAAAATTGGATATAACTTACTAATGAACCGATTAGCGATTCGGAAATGCGGACCATGAAGTGCTCGGAGTGGTCCCCCCTCCCCTCGCAGGACGCGCACAGGTCGTAATCTTCGCACGTAGTGCACTTATATCGGTGTCCATCCACCAGCTCGTCGCACGAATCGCACGTTATACCGAATTGCTCCTCTAGATCATCTAAATCAAGCTCTGAAACGAAGCATAATGCGATAAGAATATATAGTATATAAAGAAGAAAATTTCCAGAGGAACAGGAAGAAGAGGGTAGAGAAAAATGGGATAGTGAATAAAATCTGTGTTATAAGAATAAAATGAAAGCCATTATGATTTATATTTTAAATTTTGATTTTGAAGAGTTGAAAATGTTGTTCATTTAAGTGCGAGTCGAAATAAAGGGAGACTCGGTTTGTTTGGCAATGGTGTTTACAATGTGGAAGGTTAAATGTGAGATAAGTTATGTTTGACCTAGATGACACTCGAATGGTTATGCGTCTGAGTAAGTCAGAACAGTCTACTTTGGAGTTGGCTATTTTGTGTAGGAAGATGATATGTAGTGATGGAATTCTGTGATATGTGAATTCTGTAAACGAGGTCAGAACAGTACTGGAGGAGTATTTTTCATCACGGACCAGTGAATTCTGGAAGAGGGGCTTAGTAAGTCTTCTAAAAAGATGAAGAAGTGTTGTAGAAAATGAAGGAGAGTATATTTTAGATTAAAAACAAACTTGGTTATCTTAATTTTGAAAAATAAAATATGTATTTTATTTATTTAAACTTAATTGTTGTGTCAGAGGTGAATATATAATAATATAACATGATAAACACAAGATACAATTATATTGCAATTAAATACTCGTAGTTTATTATGTGGGATGGAGTAGACTCTACCCCTGATATGAACAGCGTTGTCCTAGCTACTTTTCTAGACTGAAGTCTGTGTTAAAGTAGCCAGTTTTTTTCCTGCTGTTTTGGTGTTATATAAAATAAAGATTCGATAGAAATAAAAATAGATATATATATATATTTTTAATAAAAATGTAGTGGGAGTGTTGTAGAACTAGTGAACTATTAGTGTATGCACTGTATAATGATTATGTTAGAATGTTGGATAGCCATGCTTCTGATTGCTCTCCACCCGATTGGATCATATATTGGGTCCATATTTGTGTAATCTTATTGGAAGTGAACGATTTCCAGTTGGTCCCGAGTGCGTTGTACAGTTTCGGAGCTAAGAACGTGTAGAACCTTTGATAAAATGTCGTTGTTGCTTTCGCATTTGCTCAGCATGGAAAAATTGGACGAGTCTCAACATAAAGATTTGTCTTATATCTAGGGCATTGTACTATTTAAATATTAGCTCTGATGGATATCTAAAGGGACGACCATTTATTATCTTAAGACTTGTCGTTTGTGCTCTTTTTGCCGACTCTAATATTGTTATTTTTATTTATTATATTTGTTTTATTAACCACTTAATCTACCGGTTTCGAAAAATACAATTTTCTTCTTCAGGATGTCATAACTAACTAAAACATATATTATTGTTTTTTATGGGAGGTTCGTATCAAACCCTTTTTTCGCCTTGTCCAAACCATTCTGTGTACGATTATTGATCTTTTCCCATGACTTACTCTCGAAGCAAAGCACGGTACCATCGTCGAAAGTGATTATTTAAAGTCGCATTACAAAAGTCGTTAATATATACCAGAAATAAACTAGGGCCTAAAATGCTTCCCTGTGGAACACCGTATGTTATCAACGATGGATTGCTGTATTTTTAATTGTTTCGGACAATTTGACGGCTATTTGTTAAGTAGTCCTTAAACCACTTATACTCTGTGCCCCTTACACCTATTTTTTCAAGTTTTTTTTAGCAATAGTAGATGCAGTACGGTGTCGAATGCTTTTGCAAGATCAAGAAAAATCCTCACGCATTTATTTCCCTTTCCAGGTTCGAGACGATATCTTCCACGAGAGACATGGGGGCATCTTCTGTATTACGTTTTGATCGGAAACTAAATTGTTGATTGGATAGAATGTTATTTACATCTAAGAATTTGAGGAACCTTCGTTAACAATTTTTTCTAGAATTTTTGAAAAAACCCTTAATATAGATATCGGTCTATAGTTGAATACATCACTAGGGCATAACACCGAATCTTTTAGCACGTTTGGAAATACTAAAGTTTGTAGATTCAGGTTAGTTATGCATGCAAATGGTTCGGTTACGTATTTCTTAATTTCTTTTACAAACTTGGTAATTTTACTGATGTATCATACTTGCACAATATGGTATGAACTTGAGGTGAGGCTCATTTTCATATTGATCCAAGAAGGCAGTCAGAGAGAAGCTATTGAAGTCATGCACTCCTAAAAGAGGAAGGTGTCCATATTTTTCTACTTAAAAAAAAATCTCAATTAAGGTGGCTTGGACACGTCTTGCGAATGCCGGAAGAATGATTTCCGAAGTTGCTATGATTCAACGGCAGATAATTTGGAAAGACAGTGACACCAAGATACCAACAAAAATCATGTTGGTTCACGCTCTTGTCTTTCCAATTTTCATGTATGCAACAATGACCTGGACAGTCCGCAATAGGAACAAGAGTAAAATATATGCGAGGACCGTGAATTGTTAAATATGTGTGTGTCGCGCGGCGAGAAGAATGAGTGGGACGTCTGTGTGTTGCGCCGGTGTCACAAGATGGCTTCCAAACATTAAGTCTGTCTGTCTGTCTGTCTGTGTGTGTGTGTGTGTGTGTGTGTGTGTGTGTGTGTGTGTGTGTGTGTGTGTGTGTGTGTGTGTGTGTGTGTGTGTGTGTGTGTGTGTGTGTGTGTGTGTGTGTGTATATATATTTTGCGTACCTTGTGCAAAGATCAATGTAATTTATTAGAACTACGTGTTTTTGACATCTGACGTAATCAACTACGTGTATCATATTAGAGATGTGGTGTGTTCATGGTATGCGCAACACGTGTCTCCGGCACCACATCTCAAAGGCATCAATCCGTCTTTTTTCCCTTGCTTTTAGGGTTCACGATTCCACACCATATTAAACGTGGCGCAAAAATGTTGAAATGTGTAAAAAGTCTTCTTTGATATTTTCAACAGTGCTGATATTGTGAAAAATTAAAGACGTCTATACAAGGTGGCCCAAAAAAGTGAGAACATCTCGTAACACATGAGTTATTTCAAAACATAATATAATTAATTATAATTCTTTTTGCACAATATTTACCTAATCAAAACACCACATATTACATAATCTACTGGGTTTAAATCTAGGCTGTTCGGTGGCCACACGCCTGGTTCGATGAAATTAACATTCTCACGACGAAGAAAGTTGATTGTATTTCTGGCTGTGTGAGATGGAGCTCCGTCCTGCTGTAATGTCTAGCTGTACTCTAGGCTTTGTTTTGAAACTATTTTTCTAGCACTTGGACGTTTTTCAATTCGCAAATTTTTGATCTGAATTTTTGTCATTCTGGGCAACAATTTGAAAAAATCAAATATAAACAATGGAAAAATTGATAATCAAAGATAGCGACCAGATATTGTCGAAATAAAATGTAATAGGCAAATAGGTAAGTAAGTAAATTAGTAAACTATTTAAGCTATTGTTGATAAAGTTAAACTAATTTTCGATGTAATTATATCACATTTTACGAAATATTCTCACTTTTATTGGGCCACCCTGTATATTGGAAATTGATTCACGGATACGGCGAGCATAATGAATCCGAGTGTGACTGTGTATATACGTATCCTAGACATGACCGTCAGATGATCGATTTCGGGTTCTGATCGCTCGAATTCGAATGGCGACGCTCAGCAAAAGGAAACAGATGAGACACTGCTACTCGAGGGAGACGGACGAATGTGGGGGTGAAATTGGTTGGAGGGGATGAGGAGTCCTCCGGTGTTGGATCGCTGCGAGATGCTGGTGGTCTCGGGGTGCGAGAAATTTTCGAATAAATAGTTGTCTTGGGACTTCTGAATCGTGCTGTGTACGCTCGGATAACACATGCGCCGGAGCTCTTTCTCTGGGAATATGTGATTTTGAGTGATGCATGCCAGATAATGACTACGGGAAATCCCACTGAGAGTACAGATCATCGGCATTCTTAGAACGATGACCAAAGGACAAAAGGGAAGCTGGATTATATCATTTAACCTTTAAAATTGACTTACTTTTACTTTAAAGCAATCACTTTGTGGATTGACATATTATATTAAATAAAATAACAATAAATTTATATGAAACCACGAAATTTATTATACGTCAACCGGTTACGCTTATCTCGAGCATCATCAGGACGTATTTAAAACTGATCATACGTACGAAAAGAGTACACTTATATATACATAAAGACGGAGAAAGAATATAAAATTAGCTGTGAAAGAGAGAGACAGAATACATATATTAAATTCTTCAATAATCTTCCCCTCACAATCAGATTTAAGTCCACATAGATGTTCAGGCACATAATATAGCAGTTTATGAAAATAAATAAATTAAGAGGTGTGGGAATGGGTGGGTAGGTTGCAACTATTGTTGCGGTAAAGGGAGAGCAACATGTGTTTATAGGTAGAATGATTGGTCAAAATTGAGGTTGTGGTGGTTCATGAGAAGAACCCTTTGAGCGTAGTTAAGGCTAACTTCTCAATAAGGTATTTGCATGAATGGTGAATAAATTAGTTTTGTGTGTGAGGCGTTCTACTTCCAGGAATATGGAAGAGCACCGACTGCCGGGTCGATCTAGATTGTGTGTAGAAGGATATTAGTTTTAATTGGTTGAGACAGTCAATATGGCCTTGAAGTAGTTTAAAGATAAATATTTGGTCAGCACGTGTTCTTCGATATTCTACGGTGTGAATGTTTGCTGCATCTAAATAGGAGTTGAATGATAGATTAGATCTTACTTAAGATATCTGAGAAGCCTATTTTGTATAATATGTACAGGGTGGCCCAAAAAAAATGAGAACATTTCGTAAAATGTGATATAATTACATCGAAAATTAGTTTAACTATATCAACAATATCTTAACTTACCTATTTACCTATATTAAATTTTATTTCGACAATTTCCGGTCACCATCTTTGATTATTAATTTTCCCACTGTTTATATTTCCTTTTTTTTAATTGTTGCCCAGAATGACAAAAATCACTGCAGAAGACCGTATTCTGATCAAAAATTTGCGAATTGAAAAATGTTGGGGTGCTAGGAAAATGATCAAAGAGTTTCAAAACAAAGCCTGGATTATAGCTAGACATTACAGCAGGACGGAGCTCCATCTCACACAGCCAGAAATACAATCAACTTTCTTCGTCGTGAGAATGTTAATTTCATCGAGCCGGGCTTGTGGCCACCGAACAGCCCAGATTTAAACCCAATGGATTACGCAATATGGGCTATTTTACAAGAAAAATTCTACTTTCGGCGAAAATTAATCACAGTTGTTCAGCTCAAGTTGGCAATAATTGAGGAATGCAGAGATCTGGAGCAGCGCTTGTTTGATAGAAGCATAAACGAGTGACGTAGGCGCTTAGAAGAAGTCGCTAAGACGCTAAAGACGATACCTTGAAAATAATTTCTGATTAGCTAAATATTGTGCAAAAAAAAATACATTAAGAATTATATTTAATTATATTATGTTATAGATGTTTGAATTTTTTTTGGACCACCCTGTATATACCTGTTATTTTATATTTCCATTTTATGATATTTCGCTTTGCTGATATAATTACTTATAACAATTACACCTGCATTGGATAACTGAAAATATAAATTATTTAGAATATCGACCTCTTAACAAGGTTCCAACTAATATTTTGAACTAATTTGGCTCCAAATGCATTATTATTCTTTTATTCCATACACACCGACTCTATTTAATGGATATTAAAGGAAATAGCAAGAGCTGAAAGTTCCAACTGCATCAGATATTTATTTCAATATATGAATCACTGTTCGTACGGGAAACAAGAATGTAGACAAGGGTGGGGGTGGTTCGCCGATCTCAGCTTCTCTCAACCGGCGATGATGATGATGATGATGATTATGATTATGAGGTGGAAAGAAATGAAACACAAAAGATGTTCAATATAAACACACTACGGCGGAAAAATTGAGAATGGCTGCCGCATGCAGAATACTCTGTTTTTATTCAAATTCATAACAATACATATAGTCATATTTGAAATAACTCATGTGTCACGAGATGTTCTCGTTTTTTTGAGCCACCCTGTACAAAGTAACAGATTACTGTAAGTTTTTATCTGAAACTATAAAATATGTATACAGAAACCTAGCTGATACATAGAAATGATTATAAGATGCCTGCTCATATTAAATTTGAACTTTTTCATCTATGTATATTAATACTCATAGTTTTATTTAATATCTTTGTTTTATTAACCACTAAATTGAGTTTAAATACATCTACCGGTTTCGAAAAATACCATTTTCTTCTTCAGGATGTCATAACTAACTAAAACATATATTATTGTTTTTTACCAGAATCTATTTTTAATTGTATTTTTCGAGACCGGTAGATGTATTAAAACTCAATTAAGTGGTTAATAAAACAAAGATATTAATTTAAAAGCTAATTTTAAAAGTATATTATACTCCTTTATACACGAGTCTCATAGAGATTTGCGGCAACAAAAATTACATATGCATCAGTAACGTCAGCCCCGATGACGATTGGAATGGTCAGAATAGACCCACTTAACTTAGCACTAAATTGACACGATAAACCGCGAACGTCATTTATCTTATCTGCATTATTAAACACATTAGAAATTTTGCTATTACTGTAATATTATAGATACACTATATAAAACCATCTGATTCCGAATTTGGATGAAGTCCATCATCCGCTCAGACGCCTGGAGAATATGATTTAACAGAAGCGTTACACTTTAATGTGATCACATATTGCAAGATAAATGGATATGTAGCCAGCCAGTTTTTATATTAAATATAGCTCAGTAACACACCTGACATATTGTTGCGACGAACTGTTGGCAGAGACCAAAGATTTCAACAACTTTTCTTGGAAACTTCACAATATAAAATACTAGTGTCCACGGGTGCGATATGTAAACAGCGATATCTCCATCACACAGCTCACACAAATTTTATATTGATAATGTTTTATTGTGTACTATAGGGAATAACAGACTGATAAGCTTGTGAATCATATTCGCTGCGGCATCTAGTGACACTTTATGACATTAAATATTATCTTAATATATATCATATACAGGGTGTAGCACGCCTAGTCCACGATGTTTTACGGATTGACACCTGAATATATATTACGAGTCGCAACTGTTACGGAAAATATTAATGTTTGAAATTTTACAAAATCGTGTTAACCTTAAATAATTATTTTCAAAATCAATCAGAATTGTATAGCCGCTCGAAATTCAATGACCTTTAATTTTTCGTATCGATAATGTATTAGTAGCATTTTTTGAAATGCTTATAAAGGGTGTCCAGCGGAAAATTTTCAAGATTAATATTAAATAATAAAAAAAAAACTACAATGTTATTCTCATATTTTATTTATACAAAAAGGAAACGATATCGTCTAAATGCCGTCCATTTCTCTCAAGACACTCTTACAATCGGACTCTTAAATTTGCGAACACGCGAGAGCAAAGCGTTGGTTCAATGGCGGCAATTTCACGATGGATATTTTCTTGTAGGGCCTGAATTGTTCGAGGATTGTTACTGTAAACTCTCTACTTAGATATACCCACAAAAGAAGTTACACGGCTTAAAGTCCGGTGACCGAGGTGCCCAGGGTATGTCTCTGTACTTGCTGGTTAATTTATTGGGAAAAATTTCCCTCAGTATCTCCATTGAAACTCTAGCTTTGTATGGTGTGGCCCCGTCTTGCTGAAATTGTATTCTGCTGTTGAACCCGGGAAACAGCTGCAGTTGCGGTACCAAAAACTCGTCGATCATTCAAATAATGGAACGATTAAATGTATTAATATCAAAAAGGTAACATATAGGTTCGAAAATTGTCGCCATAGCATAGTTGGATAATGCACCTTCCCCGGTTAGGAAAGAGATCCAGGTTCGAATCCCGGCGGCGCAACAACAATATTTTTCGATAGAATTGATTTTATATGTATATCTTTCTAATTAATATATTTAATTAATATTTAAAATATCACAGGCCAATGTTCTGAATAATTACAACTTCACAATAAGAATGTGTTCTCCTAATAAAATTACATATGAACGCGATGGAACCTATAACCCTTCATTCGTGAAACTAGAGCTATGTCGCCAGGCTGTCGAAATCAGTTATTTTAAATATATATGAATATAGAGAAACGTCGGAAATGACGAACGTTAATCTTATCAAACTATACTGAAACATTTGTTGATAAGCAAAATCAGAAGCCGAATTGTGTTTATTTTGCGAGGTCTATTTGATGTGTTTTCCAGGGCCGGTGCGTGCATTCAGGTCACCCAGGGCAGCGCAATTTAGGGGTATGAATTTTTCGCCCAAATTAATATTTATTAAGTATACATTTTCACCTAGTTAATTACTATGAGTGTTGCGTAATATTTCTAATATCAGACAAATGTACCGAGGCATATAAAATTTGGCAAAGTAAATACAACATGTCAGTAAGAAAGTAAGTCATATATTTGGGTACACTGCCTGATACTAAATGGACTGTATTGTAGCAGACAGTGCTCCTCCGGTATAACAGTAAGCAAAGTGCAATGATCAATGTACAATATATATATATATATAAACAGTAAAACAAGAGATGCAATTAGGTAATTCAATATACTGTTGTAGCAGTTCTATTCTCAGGTTTGGACCTTTAAAAGTTCTTGGGCGTAATTTCTCCCCATTTCGTGGAACCAAAACTGCACTTTTCGTGAAAAATATGCAAGACTATGGTTGCAATCTTTCACTTTTGCATTTGGACCGTTGTATATTTTTGGTGCTAGAAACAAATGGAATCTTTGTGCCAATATTTGTGTCCTTGTTAAGAGAGGGTGCGTAATTTGCTGGTAATATTGTTTATACCGTTAAAAGTGTTTTAGGATACCAAGAATATACATTTGACGGATGTCTTGGACGTGACATTATTTGAAGAGTTTATTTGAAGGATAGCGAAAGGATTTCTAATGAATAACTCTCGAAATCATTTTTTGGGCTTTACTTATAGGCTTTAGAATACTACTAGCTGCACCACCCCAACTAGCAATCGCGTAGTTAATTAGCGAATAGCACAGTGTAAAGTATACAATTATTCTCAAGGCTGTATCGAGTACTTCTCTGACTTCCCTAAAAAATAGACAAGCTTTCTTATTCGGCACGTGAGATACTGAATATGTTTTCTCCAGCTCAGGTGTTGGTCAATTTGTACTCCTAAATGCCGTATACTCTTTGTTGTCTGTAGTCGAGTACAGCCACAAGGTTTATTTTTCGTTTGGAATGTATGAACCGCCAACTTATCGTGAGAAGTTATTCCTACTATTTTATTAATGGAAAAGCACAAATATTTTGTCTTCAGAGCATTGAGCGTTAGTAGATTTTTGTCAAGCCATGTTATAGTTAGATTCAACCCATTTTGAGCCTTTTCTACTACCTTTTCCCAGATTTAATATTGAAAAAGTAGTACCGTGTCATTTGCAAAATAAATTATTTTGCCATTTTCCATGTTGGAGTTACACATTTCATTAATATATATTAAAAATAGTATAAGAGTAAATGAATGACATGTTCATTATGAGTATCATAAATGCACTTTTTCTAAAAGAAGATAATCAGTTTCCGAATAACAGACCCCCGATGGAGGTAATGAAACGGTTTAAAGCGAGAGTGAGACGTGTCATCTTTGGGAACTACGAGCGGAGGTGAAACGGATTACGATGCGTGCTCTAAACAGCTACACTCAGAATAAGTTTGAAAAAACTTTCAACCAAAAACATTATTGTAGGAGGAGACATATAGAATATTAGGATTCATATTTAGAATCTGCAAAAACTTCCAAAATCCATATGGCCTCAAAATACTGTATTACGCATTCGTTTGTAGTCACTTAGAGTACGCATCTCAAATCTGGAACCCATGGCAGATTACATGTATTGCGAGATTAGAACGAATACAAAATAGGTAATGTTAGATCTAATCTATCATTCAACTTCTATTTAGATGCAGCTAACTTCCGCAATATGAAAACCCTAGAGCATCGAAGAACACGTGCTAACCGAATACTTCTCTTCAAACTACTGCAAGGCCATATTGACTGTCCCAGCCAATTAGAATTAATATCTCTCCACGTATCATCTAGATCGACCCGGCAATCCGCACTCTTCCACATTCCCAGAAGTAGAACAACTTACATATAAAATTTACTTTTTCAACATTAGCCTTACTACGCTCAAAGGGTTCTTTTTATGAACCACCACAATTAAAATTTTGGCCAATCATTCTACCTATAAACACATCTTGCTCTCCCTTTACCGCAACAATAGTTGCAACCTCCCCACCCTTTCTCCCTCTTTTTTTCTTTTTATTTATTCTCTGCATCTAAACACACTTATGTATCTAAATATTATTGTGGATTTTCAGAAATAGTATCACATGTTAAATAGTTGAAATGTTAGTTATATTATGTTTACACTTTTTCAAAATCCCTCAAAAAAAAATTAAAAAATTACCGTGTACCAGATAACGAATAAGAATGTTTTAATTTTTTTTTTTTACGTACTTAATTGTCTGTACTCGTATGTGATCGAATATAAAGATGATCAGAGTATAAATCACTAAAGTTAAAAATATTAGATAACAGACAGGTAAATAAATTATACGTTTCCATGGTTTTTAGCTTTTCGATAATCATAGCTTCATCTTTCGCCCGTTGACATTGAAATCAACATAAAACCTACTTTACAAGACATTTGTTTAATTTTATGTTATATAATTGAGATAGGTGGGATAAGATCCCGTGGACTTTATCGAGAATAATATTAATCACTTGACACAACCCGAATTGGAAGTCTGAAGGATCATAAGGGCAGATGAATCTGGCCTGCCTTGCTTTAAAGTCCTGGGTTGAGCGTCGTCTTCACCTCCGGTTGACGAGCACGTTTGATGTGCCGAACCGAGAGATCACTGCGCTTACGGAACTATTGAATACACTTCTTCTTTGCGGTCCCAGCGTTACGCACGGCGCGGACGTAGGAATGAGTTGGCCAGAGCGGGACAGGTTGGATGTACAAAAGGGACAGGGAATGAGTATTCGACTTGCGTCAACATAGATCAAACGGTAATAATTTGGTAGAATTATCACAAGATATGTCATATCTTTCCTAATAATGAATTGAGTAATGTGAAGATACGTCTATTTTTTTGCACGTAGCAGTAAAAAAATGGAAAACAACCACTCACGAGACTCGTGAATATTATCTGGGCGTGCCGGCAGTTTGAAGTTAAGGTGATTGAACTGTTCACCGGACACCACATCCTCGGGCATTAAGAACTGGATAGGGGTTGCAGCAGACAGATTGAACCAGAGAGCTGAGCGACTTATAATGCAGGGTTTTACAATTTAAACTCTCGCTGTTTGAGAATGGCAATAGAATCAACTGTCAAAATTCTGGATTCAACTGAAATTCTATCATCATGAATAAGTTTCGTCGGTTTCTGCTTCTCTTAACCTGGCGATGATGATGAGGTCAGAAGGAATGAAACTCAGAAGTATGTTTTTTCTAGGGACACTGCGCTAAGAAATCGAGAATGAATTCCCGCTCGCCGAATACTTCCTTTTATTTCGTTACAAACAATACATTCAATCAATTCACATTTCTCAATAATGCATTATTATATATTTTTCCCACCATTTCGGCGAGGTTTGCCAGCAAGGTATTATTAGATGATTCACAGTTTTTATGTTTTAAAATTACTGAAATTACTGCCTCATATCCTTATCACATTATTGTATTGGCGTCACTTCAACGACCTCTAAATCCTGTGCGAAATACATTATTCATATTGCACTACAAACGCAAATAGCCACCATTACGCAATTTATGCTGGTATACATTTTCATTCTGTAGCTGTGGCATAAACCGCTCTGTATCTCAATAGTCTGTCCCCAGGCGGCACCGGAGACTATCGCGTAGTTACTTATCTATTCGCAGATTACGGTGGAGCTCGCATGGCATGTCATAAATTATCAACATTGAAAAATATGTTTTACGGAAATACCTACCATGTCGCGAAGTAACCTCTAGCTAGAAAAAAAAAAGATTATTTTATCTCTATTAATTTTATTCATAATTTTTTTAATAGCGCTATAACACATTGAGCTCGTTTCGTGCCGTCCCTGACCAACGGCACCGAATTGCGGGAATTACCGATCGCCTGACATATGACATTTCTATATATATACGTATTTAAGATAAACACATTGCTAATAATAAGACTTGTCGATGCACGTCCATATGGACTGCTTACAGGGTGAATAAAAAAATTGTATTAAATTAGAATTTGGATTGTTTTTATGAAGATCCATAAAATACTCAGTGGAAGTTTTCAAATTCATTTTTGTTATTGTTTTAAGACCCTTTTTATTTATATTGGCTTCTAATGTTGTTGTACGATGCATGTCTCTGGCCTATTCCTAATTTTGACCCTTTTGGAATAACATTCTCGATAGTTTTGCTTCTAGTCTGACAGTTGTAGTACATTTTTATTTAATCATGTTTAAATACAGTTTTATTATTAGGAGAACACATTATTATTGTAATTATTCAGAACATAGGTCTGTGACATTTTAAATATGAATTAAATATATTAATTAGAAAGATATACATATAAAATCAATTTTATCGAAGAATATTGTTGTTGCGCCATCGGGATTCGAACCTGGATCTCTATCCAAACCGCGAGAGGTGCATTATTCAAATATGCTACAGCGACGAAATTTTTAGCGACAAATGTTCTGAATAATTACAAATTCACAATAAGAATGTGTTCTCTTAATAATTAAGTTGTATCAATGTGTTCAAAATTTAATAAAAATGAATTGATAATTCTGGCGTCTGCTATCAGACTACTCAAAGATACTTGAGATTCCGTAAAATGCCTCTAGATGCCTCTTTCAAATAATGGAACGAATAAATGTATTAATATCAAAAATGTAACACATAGGTTCGAAAATTTGTCGCTAAAAATATCGTCGCTGTAGCATAGTCGGATAATGCACCTTCCCCGGTTTGGAAAGAGATCCAGGTTCAAATCCCGTCGGCGCAACGACAATATTTTTCGATTAAATTGATTTTATATGTATATCTTTCTAATTAATATATTTAATTCAATTTAACAGTTTTAAAACAGGAAAATCTTGATTGGTTTGGTAATAGTGATGGTAAACTGTTACGTGACTGTGATTATGTTGATGATCGGTAACTGAGATTTAACGATTATTGGTATATGGATTAATGGCTTAAATAACGACTTTACCCTAACTATTTAGTAATCTAATTTACCTTTTTAAAGATTTATTTTCATAATTATCTTTTGTATTAAAATTATTGGTTTGAAATGTATAGGATAAGTTCCTCCTCTGCCTAATATTCCGTATTGTAATATTGACTCAAACGGTGCATGGTACATCATTCTAAGAGTTGGCTAATTGCAGTATTATCTAAGAATACATACATTGTCACATTGAAAATTTACGATACGTATGTCAGTTGAGTGAGTTAGAATCTTCCTGGCAGCTGGTAAAAATGTTTGTAATTTAATACCAAAATATAGATGTCTTCAGTTCTTATTTTTACGTGAGAAATATGAAAGTCTTGGGCATTACGGGGCTTAATGACCTGTCATCGGTTGGCTTAAGTGATCACTTTACGCAATGTAACGTTCACCTATTTACCCATGCTACCACATTTATCAAATTCTTGGAAGTTGTATATATGATATCATGATGAAACATTTCACTTATTTATTACCAACTATGCTGTCGCCATCTACTGTTTTTTTTTTGAATATTTGATATTCATTCTCATGTAGCAGTATAGATGTCGCTAAAGCTGAGACTTATTTTTGAAGTAGGGGCAATATCCCTTATGTGTGTATATAAAATTCATCTGAATTATTAACATATACTAGAATACGTCTGCAAATGTTGTATTTTTTAATTTTAACTTCATATTTAGACCAGTATATTTTACAATATTTTGAGTATGTCCAAATCTTTGTAGGAACTAATTACTGTTTTTTTTTCTCCCGGGGATTGTCATCTGTATATAGATGTCTCACAGAGACGAAGCTGTTATTTTTACATGAGAAGTATGGTAGTCTTGGGCATTATAGGGCTTACGACCTGTCATCGGCTGGCTTAAGTGATCACTTTACACAATGTAACGTTCACCTATTTACCCGTGCTGCCACATCTATCCAATTTGTGGAAGGTGTATACATGATATGACATGTAAAGAATCACTTAAGCTAGCCGACGACAGGTCGTAAGACTCCCATACTTCTCATGTAAAAATAATAGCTTCGTCTCTGTGAGACATCTATATCTTGATGAGAGTCCCCCAGGGGAAAAAAAAACAGTGGTTAGTATCTACAAAGATTTGGACATACTCAAAATAATTGAACACCATTACTGGTCTAACTTTCAGAATAAATAGTTGTAGATATTTGTGGTTTCAGTTGATATTTGTACTCACATGTCTTGTGCACGGGTTTGAGTTTATGTTTCTTTCTATCAATAACCTGCCAGATATAATATTGCTTAACCAACGCGTCCGTTTACGAGCACAAGCCTAGTTATTTAATAAAGGCTGAATAAAAATTTCACCCCTGATATTCCATGGCTTTGTGATCCTCTCAGAGACAGGAGTACGGATCACCTTCAGATTTTTCGTGAATTAAAATCATTTTTAACATTTTATCATTACAGTCCAACAATAAAAATATTTTCATCTGAACAAAATAGTTGAGGAAAAAAAATATTAACCCTTTTAAGAAAACCTTTATTAATATTTAAAAAAATAGTAAAACAATTACAACATAAATAATGTATACAATGAAGAAATATTTTATAAAAAAATTATACTTAAATAAAAATATGATAGTGAAATAATAAGTAATTTTTAGCTTATTTAAGAATTATTAACAATAAATAATATATGCATATTTGAAAACTAAGCCTCGTACCTGAAGTTAAGAAAATAAAAACTATATTATATAACTACATGATACCATACATGGAATATATAAATACAAGTTAAATAAATCAACTAGAAATATATACAGAAAATAATCTATTTGTTTATATATATAATAATAAATATTTAGTTACTGCCGGGATTCGAACCTGGATCTCTTCTTATCCGAGGAAGCGCGTTTACCATTTTTGCGACAAATTTTGAACTAATATTCTGTAATTTTTTCAATTAATACATCTATCTTCAATTATTATACACTTCCGTAAACGTTCTTCCTGTACACAGGGAGCTACAATTATTTTTATTAAAATAAAATTATAGCAATGAAGCCTTAAAATAGGGTGGCTTCACGCAGAAAAAAATAGAAGAGGTGTAGCTAATTTGAATTTAACAATTACCAAAATCACCGATTAGACATTAGAATTTGTTGTTCTTAGACTGAAAAATAAACTAGCCGAGTCTTTACGAAATAGTGAGATTTCTTCAAATTTGAAAGAAGTAATAAAAAGTGGCATATCAATAATGATTCGTCTTACTTGTAAGCGTGAAATGGATTATTTTTATATTAGTTGTATCAATGTGTCCAAAATTTAATTGATAATTCTGGCGTCTGCTATCAGATTACTCAAAGGTATTTGAGATTCCGTAAAAATAAGATAGATGGCTCTTTCAAATAATGGAACGATTAAATGTATTAATATCAAAAAGGTAACATGTGGGTTCGAAAATTTGTCGTTAAAAATATCGTCGCTGTAGCAGAGTTGGATAACGCACCTTCCCCGGTTTGGAAAGAGATCCAGGATCAACAACAATATTTTTCGATAGAATTGATATCTTTCTAATTAATATATTTTTATGTTTGATTATCTTAAATGTAATAATTGATATGAATGTACCTGCATACAAACTTCTTTAAATGTCATCAACTATATATTGGTGAATCTTAAATACCTTTGAGTAAAATACGGTAGGAGACGCCAGAATTAAATGAATTAATTCATTTTTATTCATTGTTATAATCTCTTTTTACCTTTTATCTTATCCTGCATAATGAATAGGTGAGAGTTTTCTATTATCATAATTTTAAAGCATTCGAATACTTTTAATCTGTCTCAGTTGAGGTCAGTATGTACTGACAGTATGCACTGACAGTATTATTGATATATTGATTTAGCATTCACAGATATTGATTCCTGTATTAACTTTTACCTTCTAGGTGTCGATGTCCATAGTAGCCCTGTAAATGTAAGTCTATTTTGTGCTATACATCTGTTTTATTCTGTTTACAGAAAAAATAGATTTCTGTATCGTCTGAATAACAGTGAGGCCATAATCTTGACGTTATTATTATATATTCTATATCTTTCGTATATAAAATATACAATAGTGGTCCAAGAACTGATCCCTGAGGCACTCCGATGTTAGAAGTAAGCGTAGGAGAGGTTGAATTTAGAAATCTATACAAAGGTGTGATTCAAACCAATAAACTAAACAATCCGTATATTGCTCACTTTTGTACAGCTGTGTCGTTATATGTTGTAATAATGTACAAACTTTTCTTTTAGTTTACTGGCTATCTGTCCACTCTCTGTGCGAGTCTCTTATAGTCGGTCACACCAGCATGCACGTCACGTGTGCGTGTCAGCCACCCAATATAGAGCAGTCAGAGATTAAAGATATAAATAATAGCCTATTTTTATTTTTATTTTCGCAAACATCGACTTAGTTCTGTATGGGACCAGACGGTTGTCAAGCATAAATCGTTTATCTAGAAATAAAAAAATATTGTTAATATAGTTTAATATCTCTGGTGATGAGCGTAAACAGAGCTTCTTAATGTACTGCACAGTAAGCTTCCGTTGATTATTTTGAAAAAATGATGTAAAAAGGTGATTTGGATATTATCAAATAATTGATGACATAAAAAATGAAACCAAAAATATTATATTTAATATAAATTAAGGAAATTAAAAATTATCTGATTTATCAGAATATCATTTTGCCTTTTGGCGCTTTCCTAGAACCGAAGTAAATGGGATATAGGAAAGATGGAAATGCATAATAAAATATTTATGTATAATACATATATATGGAGCTGGTGTATCTCCTAAGATAGATCGCATTTTTTTTAGGCCAACGTATATACATACATACATAAAAACACAATCTAACTTAGATGAGACGCTAGTTCTATGCATTAGTGCTATGTATATACATGTATATATATTCACACCTTATATGTATATACTAATTAACATATCATTACGCTGTTTCCCCGCGGGGATAGGAAGAGAGAATGGAGCGCCACACTCTCCTGTCCTGACATACAATTCTCGCCTCATCCACATTCATACATCTTCTCATACAAGCTCGCCGATTATCGAGGCCTCCGGTATCTGGTTTACCTGCCAAGTCTTCCGCAAACGTCCTCTACTTCTGGTGCATATATCTTATATCTTTCTTATCGTTCTCTCTTCATTCATACGTTACATGTGACTAAACCATCTAAGTGATCCTTTTTTAATCCTACTCACTATACTAACTTCATTATTTACTCTGTCATAAATGGATATGCCGAATATACGTCTAAGTGATCCTATTTCCACTGCATTCAGTCTACTTTCATTCCTCTTCTGCCAGCTCTAGGTCTCACTTCCATACATCAGTATCGGTACCAGAATTCCATTGTGCACCCTTAGTCTTGCCTCGGTTGACAAGTTCCCGTTAGATATAATTCCATTCAAAGCGCCGTTCACTTTATTACCTGCAGTCACCCTCCTTTTGATATCTTCCTCAGCCTTTATATTTCTATAAAACATACTTCCCAAATACATAAACTCATCTACTTGTTCCAAACATTCATTACCTACAAGTATTTAGCACGGTGTCTTGCTTTCCTCCTTCTCTTGTTAAAATTCATCACGAGGTCGCTTTCCTTGCATACATCGTACATTCTACTCACTAGACTCTGTAGTTCTAGTTCATTATTCGCCATTAGTACTGCATCATCGGCGTACAATAAACAGCATACAATCAAATCGCCCATTTTCGCTCCCACATTCCAGTTTTTTCACACAATTATCCATATACAAGTTGAACAGCCATGGAGCACCACAGAGAATTCACTAAATACTCCTCAGAGAGTTCACTAAATACTCCTTAGGGCTTAAGCAAAGATATCCCTCCTCCATCAACATATAATAAATGTGTATTACTGGGTTATTTAAAATGATGGACTCAATTTTGCAATTCTATATTTCACACTGCGAACGAGTGACAAATGTGACGTCGTAAATTACATTTGATAATACTCACAATAAAGTTCATAAATGTTCAATGTAACCCCCTTCGGCTGCACAGCAAACATCTAATCGGTAGCTGAACTCGTTCTACATCCGATAAAGCATGTCTTGTGTTACTGAGTTCACAGCAGCTGTGGTACGGTGATAGAGTTGTAGGTACATGAACTGTTTCTTTAACGAATCCCCACAAATGTCACAGGGCAATCGGGAGATCAATGCGACCTATCCATGCTGGGCGGCGCGTGCACTCTAGCGGTCAAAACTTTCAGACCTCCTCTATCAATTACTATGTAGATCATTCGCATGCAACGTTGTGACATTACAAACTGATGTCACGTTCAAAATCACAACGTCTCGTAAATTGGCACGAGCCAAATTGCTGTCAATGACGTTTTGGATCCGCGGATACTTCACTTTGGTAAATCTATGGTGCAGGCGGGAACCCTTCGATTGTGATAGGATTCTCAACTCGGAACGCAGATAGAAGATGATGCGGCAAAGTTGAAACATATCTGTCGCATTGTAAAAGCGACAGCATGTTGGAATTGTGATCAAAATGAACGGAGGACAAATATTGATTTATTTTGCATGGTAACTGTCTTCGTTCAGTATGAGGAATATCTGTGGTGGTGTGACACTGGTACTAGCACTGCAGATCAGGAGGAAGAACGCTGAGCGAGTCTCCAAGGTCGATCAAGCATTGGAGATGACGTTCTGATCGATGGTTGATGATATGGGGATCCAGGATCGCAGGAGTGTCTCATCACCATCGCTATGTAACTGATTATTATTGTTATTTGTATAATTATATTTCTTTATTATTATGGGACCGGTTTTAAAAGAAAAATTTAGTTTTCTGTAATAACCTCTAATATCACGTTGGGCCAAGTATATATTTTTTATTTTTATTATAAATTAAATTGCATTTTATGACTGAAAACATCTTTTCATTTATCTCCCCCAAGTATCGATAATACATTTTTCCAGTTTAGGACGAAGGCATGTGGCAGATCACGGTCGGTGTGCGTTTCTGAGGTGAGGAGCCCACCGTTCTTATGCTCTTCCTTGACTAGCCGGCGGGGAGGATAGACCGACAGTCTCTAATCTCACAACGTATAATTCAGAAAATATAGCAATATAAAATTGAGTCCATCACTATGAATAATGAAAATTGTATATCGCATGCCATGCGCTCCAAATTTTTCTCAGTTGCACTATATATAGTTACCCTACCCCACACCCCTGGTTATCTCACTTCCCTACCTGGATCAAACGTTGCAGGAATCTCGAATAATGCAAAGTAAGAACAGAAGATAGTATGAAATGAATGAACTTACCAATAGTTTGATGGCAAATGGAACACTTCTTCATACTAGTAGAACAGGACTCGCAAGCTGGTTTGTGTCCACAAGGTTTAAGGAGGCAATTTGTTTCAGACTCCTGTTGGCAAATATTACATCTGGTCTCTGACCATCGACCTGAAAATGGTTGCTTTTAAAATTGAAATGTATAACAAGATAACATGCCCCAGACACATCGAACGGCCCGCAAAACTAGAATTGTATTACCATTTACTATAGTCGTATTACTGTAACAATACTGCAACGACTGCTCAGTTTAATTTTCCATTACACAGAATCTAAAACTTGCAAATAACTGGCAGATCAGAAGAACTAATTTGAGACCATCACATTTTTTTACAAATATAAATTTAAATTGATTCTGGTAAAGAAACAATAATATATGTTTTTAGTTAGTAATGACATCCTGAAGAAAAAAATGCTATTTATCGAAACCGGTAGATGTATTCAAACTCAATTAAGTGGTTAATAAAACAAAGATAACAAATAAAAATATGAATTTTAGCCACAAAGATAAATTTGCTAATTTAAAAAGTAAATATTTTAATAATTTTTGATACAACTGTCGTACAAATTTGTAGTCATTTTACTATGTTGGTGTAGTGTAATCGGTCAATGCATTTCCCTGGATAGTAAAAGATCGAGGTTCGAATACTGGTAGCGAGAAAAATATTTTTTCGATAAATTGACTTTATCTGCACATCTTTGTAATTGATACATTTAATTTGTATTAAATATCACAGACCTACGTTCTGAAAAGTTGCAACTTCACAATAAGAATGTGTTCTCATTAAAATATCAATATACTAAAATATTGCGAAAATTAATTTATGTATTTAGAATACTTAGAAATATTCTTAATAAAAAGAAAATGAAAACTGTGTACTATGCTTTGTGCCAATCCATCTTGAGCTACGGTATTGATGGTTGGGGGGATTTGTAATTGCTCGTAAACCATCAGGGCGAGGTAAGTGGGAGGGGTATTGTTCGACGCGCGTGGTTTGCGGATTTGACAGTTGCAATGAGTCACTGGTCGGGAGCGCACCGAGCATTCGTGGTTGAGCAGTATGTAAAGCGTGGTGATTCATTGGGTCGTGCGCGTCGCGTTTTTTGTATTCACTTTAATATTCGACGTTTAAGTGATGGGCCGAGCATGCAACTTATTTGGTGTTGGGTTCAAAAGTTCAGAGAAGAACCCTGGGCACCTCGGTCACCGGACCTAACACCGTGTGACTTTTTTTTGGGGATACCTTAAGTCAAGAGTTTACAGTTACAATCCTCGAACAATTCACGCCCTACAAGAAAATATCCGCCGTAAAGTTGCTACCATTGAACCAACGCTTTGCTCTTGCGAGTTCGAAAATTTAAGAGACCGATTGCAAGTGCCTTGAGAGAAATGGATGGCATTTAGACGATATTGTTTATAAAACTAATTAATTAATTAACTCCATTTTATATAAATAAAATATGAGAATAACATTGTAGCTTTTATTTAATTTAATATTAAGCTTGAAAATTTTTTGCTGTGCGCCCTTTACTAACTACTTTCATAGGAAAATAAGCGATCCATCTGTGAGGATTGAAAGATATTATCCCACAATAGCAAATAAGCTTAAAATAGTTCCAAGAATGAAAACTAAGCTTCCAGAATATACAATCGAATTAGAACCTTAACTGACATTAAGGCTTTTAAAAGGGATATTTCAAATTGGTTGTTGAAATTAGGAAGAGCAGATAAGAGTAAACTCTTTTATATAATGAAATAATTCTTATAACTACATTTTGCGTGTTTTGATCTTGCATATTTACCTTAATTTTTTATATATAAAAAATATATTTACGTTTACTTATCTTGTATGTTACGTATTCTATTTGATTGTGTTTTGCCTTCAATGAGTTTTGGTTTTGTGAAATGTATTTGTTTACCAATTTGCCCTAAAACAGGCTTGTCTAGTTGGGCAATGCATTTTAAAATGTGTGTAAAACGTATGTAACAAATTGTATTTTTTTTGCAGCTGTAAAAATGTTATATATGTCTAAATAAATACATACAATATATTTTTGTGGTGGTTAAAGGAATGTAATAAATAATTATAGAAAATATGAACCATCCGAGGGTATTGTTAAACTAAATCCTCCAGTGACTGTCTGATTGCAGGTATAGCAGGAGGTAAACTGAGAATCACATTTGTAGCATGCTCTGTGACCGCATTTGAAGACTTGGCTGTATGCCCACTTCCCGCATCGACTGCACAGTCTGCTGACATCTTCACGTCTCTCTTTTGATGGTCCTTCACTTCTATTCATACTGCTGCAGTGTGAATCAGATAGATTCTTCTTCTGTAGCCGTTGTTCTGGAAATGAGATGATCTTTATAGTCACTTAGCAAAAGGTGTTTCTTTAGAGGTGACAGCTGAATTGTGCTTAGTTTGGTTTGACATTTCACTGTAGATTTACGCTATAACAGCGTTTGAAAATTTATTTCGAAAATCGTGGTTCTGTTCGCAAAACTTACAGTGCGCTACGTCCATTTTACGGTCGACATAATTAAGTAATTCGAATAACCATGGATCGTTTTCGGACCACGCATACTCTAATTGATAATACGTAATAAGAAGCTGTTGTTTCTTCAAAAATGGTGCCGGCCAGAACGTTACAGTCAATAGAGAACGATATAGATCAATGAATACTGACTTTCTCTTCAATTGAATAAATGTGGAAGAGCTGTGGTTTTAACAAGACGGCGCAACATGCCACAAGCGCGCCACAATCTATCTATTGAAGGAAACATCTGATGAGCGCATTATTTCGCTTCATGGACCTGTGAATTGGCCTTCAAGATCGTGTGTTTTAACTAACACTTTTGGATTCTTTTCTGTGGAGATTTGTGAAGTCACTAGTGTACGCCAATAAACTAGAAACGATAGACGACTTGGAAGCCAACTTTGGTCGTGTTATTACTTCCTGATTGCGGTTTGCTCGAGCCAGTCAAGACGCCAATACCATGGCGTGTTTTATATTTCATTTTAAAATTCTATGCCTTTAAAAAAAACACCCTTTAGTATAGTGTAACAGACCTTGTTCACAATACTTTATGAGTCGATACAGATATGCGTCTAAACTAAACCATGTCAGAGATATAATTATTTAAAAAAAAAATCGTAATTCTTCGATTATTTCAATTAATTGAAATATTGTATTGATTCTAAATTATATATTGTGTTCCGCACGGCTACGGACCCGCAATAATCGCGGCCCGAGAAATGTTTAATGCCGGGCCCATCTTTCCCGCTTCACGGAAACATCTTGCCCGTCACTCCGCGCCACTGGAAACCCTACGCCCCTGCGCTCGGCGGGCCGCCGGGTGAAGGGGGTACCGCGGGACTCCGCCCACCAACAGCGGGAGAATTGTGATTTAGTTTTCATGTTATAACTTAGCGTAGAAAATTGTTATGCATACGTAATTATACTTAATTAAAAGAGTGTGAAAAGGGCGATCGCCCGGAGATAATATTATGCACCTTAAAAATCATTCAGATGGTAAAAATTGATTTTTTAAGTTTAAGGTGCAATCATTAATTTCCCGGGCCATCGCCCCAGGTAAAAACTATCAGGCATCGCGAAGGGGATTATAATCTGTAAAATAAAACACCCGCGATGCCTGTAAAACAAGGAATAAAAATGTGACGGGAGAAAAAGCGGAGTAAAATGAGATCTGCCGACCCGGACGGGACGGCAGAAAAAATGATCAAAGTTTTGGAGTCTGGCCGCCAGGGGGTGGCGGCGTTGGACCGAATCGGATTGGCGCGGGGACTGGCGGTGCCATCCGATTGGATCCCAGCAAAACGGGGCGCCTCACGCGCCCAAGATATTTTTATCTCAAATGAATAATGGTCCAGCGGCTGCCCCATCTCTCGCCGCTGAACTCTTCAAGGAAAAATTGTGTTTTATTTATCTCCGCTTCGCTTGACCCTGCTGTTATACTGGACTTTCTGGATTCTCAACTTTTGGAGCACATCTGGAATTTCCTTGACTTAGGCTGCTACATTGGACGACGATTTTGGACCCCCCTGGACCACTGCACGTAGCTGCAGACATCGACACTAGAGCGAACCGGCGAATCACCCCTTACAAATCTACAGCCTTGTTTCCTATACGGAATATATTGAATGTAAAAAAATAAAGATCAACTAATTATTTATTATTTTGTTAGATTATTTATGGCCTGAAGCAACGATATATATTAATAAGGGAACAATTTCGCCAATATTTATTTCGTAGTACGTAATCTTCGAGCTGAACACGATTTTGGAAAATTTTCAAAGAATGATATTTTACGTATAAAATATTGTAGACTAGGTCTGTTATACCCTGTTTACATGTATCATTTGATTTCAAGTGTTCAATTAATTAAATACTAATTTAATGTATTAATTATCGTATTATATACATATAAAATCAATTTTGGCGAAGAGTATTGTTTTTGCGCTACCGGGATTTGAAGCTGGATCTCTATTTCCAATCCGGCAAAGTACACTACCAATTGTGTTATAGCGCCAGTATTTTTCATGAAAAATTTTCTAACCTATATGTTACACTTTTTCAAATTAATACATCTGTCGTTCCATTATTTGAAAGCCGTCTACACTGTTTTTACGGAATCTGAAATACCTTTGAGTGAACCGACTGCAGACGCTAGAATTATCAATTCATTTTTATTAAATTTTGGACACATTGATACAAATTATATTATTAAGGAGTTTTATAATTAATACATTAAATTAGTATTTAAAACATAAAAGACCATCTGTTCGGAATAATTAAAACTTCACAATAAGAATGTGTTCTCCTTAATAATGATTAACTAGTGCAGAATTAGCGTAAAATATTGTGGACTAGGTCTGTTATACCCTGTTTACATGTATCATTTGATTGCAAGTGTTAAATTAATTATTAAACAGCTTGCCATCTTACCTACATCTGTCTAAAGCTGAATCTGAATTGTATATAGCAATGTTTGGATTAGGAAATCAGGAAGGAAAGAAATATACACAAGAACTGAATTTAATCACTGATTCTAAATTGTTAAGTATGTATAAACAAATACGTAGTTAGATATTTCACGGAAGTACACGCGAAGAAAGGGAAGGAAGGAATTGATGATGGAAAAATGAATGCCTCATTATATTTCACGCATTCACTCACATGTTCGTTTGAATTATTTATAACGTGGAGTACGCGCGCGGGTGTGTGAGTGTGTGGCAAAAATGTTATAGTAAATCGTTGTTTATTGTTTCTTGAAACACAGTTTAAGTTTACGCAGTGAGAAGTCTACGAAGTAGTCGGGAAGACGGCTGCTAGAGAAGTGGCACTCTAGGGCCGGTTTCCTGAACGGCTGCGGCGTTTTTGTTGCTGTCTATCGGGGGTCGGTACCAGGCGTGTTTTTGCGATTGATGAAAGCGCCGTTTTGTACCCATATATATGTAAGTTCCAGAATTAGAAAGTATTCAATTGCTAATTAATATTATTGGTAATTAAGATTCCATGGACTGTATCGATTACAATAATGATTATTTGACACAATCCGAATTGGATTCAAGAGAGGAATATTGGCAAATGGATCTGGCCTACTTTGATCACGATCGATCCAAGATTGGACGTCAAGTTTTCACCTCCAGTTGACTCGCACGTTTTTAGTGAAGAACCGAGATACCACTGCGCTTCCGAAGCTGTTTAGAACACCGCCTCTTGGGGTTCTAGCGTTACGCACGACGCTACTTTCAGACGTTAAAAAAAAAGAACACAGATCTTGACGGTTCGGTGTCGGAAGGCAATCTGTTACCACGTCGGCGAAATTTATTTTATAACATTAGTTGACCAGAGCGGGACAGGTATATATTGAAAGGACAAAATGCACAGAGCGTAGGTACTCGACTTGCGCCAACAATTTCAGTAAGTAATTCTTTATATATTTAAGTAAGTAATGGATTTTTGAACAACTACCTATTATGAAAATTTGACAAATTAAATTTTGAATGTGAATTTTTTTAGTATTATAAATAATACGCCAAAAAAATAAAAAAACATTGAGGGTTTCATCATTTAATTTTGATTTATTTTTGGTATCTCGAAATTAATCAAAAGTATTAGGAATTAGTACTTACGTGTAATCACGAAGCTTTTGGATGTAATGCCTCAACTTAAAACCTACTACTTTGGTTGATTTTAGCAAACAGGTTTGACAAACCGTGACTGTATTTTAACTGTAACAACCGGTTCTCACAAACCGGTTGCGAACAGTCTAGACAACACCACTATCACACAGTAATTTTTATTTAATCTAATTTACCAACGATGTAGTCGCAAATGACGCAATTCGTCAAGTCAACAGAGCATTCGAAGCAGGCTGGTGCGTGTCCACAGAGATCCAGAACACGATTGGCGCGAGATATCTTACAGCACAGCATGCATTCTACGGATTTAGGTTCGAGCTGTTGTGCTAGAAAAAAATTTAAAACACTAATACAAAGTTAACTAGATTTAAATAAATATCAGATATCTCATAAAGACGAGGTTATTTTTATTATATTTAATGGAAAGTATATAGAAGTATGGTGTAATTACAAAACTTACGACCTGTCTTCGGCTGGCTTTAGTGATCACTTTATATAAATATAACGTTCACCATTCTCACCACATTTATCAAATTTTTGTAAGTTGTATATATGTTAATATGTGGACTCGCTTCGAATACCACTACACCATCGCCATCTATGGACCAAATTTGAAGTTTTCCTTGAAACAGCATATATGTCAACTCAATGAGAATTTGATTGTTTTGAAAATTATTTAAAGTAATATCTTTATCTGTAAAATGTTTTTTAACACATTTTTAAACCAGCCGAAGACAGGTCGTAAGGCCTGTAATTACCCCATACTTCTATATGTTTTCCATTAAATATAATAAAAATAGCTTCGTCTCTATGAGATACCTGATATTTATTTAATAATAGTGCCTTTGTAGGTAAAAATCCAGTAATTGTGTGTTCTTGGACATATTCAAATATTGTTAACTAGATTTCTTTGGAAGACATGAATCTAAAAACTTAACTCATACATAAAATTTAAATGTCGTTCTATAATTTTGGGGAACAAGTTGGGTATTTTATATTTATTTATTTAATATATACAAGATTAAAATATTTTCTTTTACTAAAACATATATTTTAAACATTTAGTCAGTTTTATTTTAAATCTATTCAATTTTTCTTCCTTTCTTATGTATTCTGGCATTTCATTAAAAAATTTCATCGCACCTATACATCATCGATTTCTGAGATTTGGTCTTCTTCCTGAATGACAGCCTCAGTCTATTCCTTCCTCTTGTACGATGCTCGTGCTCATGTTGATTTGCATCAATTTTTCGTATGAATTCCGCTGATATAGCGAAGATGTTAGATTTTTTTTTTAAAATACAAACCTTTTAAGGACGTTTCATGAACCAGTTCGGTATTTCTGATGATGCTGCTCATCTTGCAGACGTGGCAGACAGAGAGCTGAGCGGCGCAGTCTGGGCACGCGCTGTGGCCGCACCTGAAGATCGTGGTGTTCTTCCTTATATGACAAATACTGCAGCGCTTGTTGGGTTCCTCCACATTCTGATTCAACATACCTATGTATGAACTGGACTCCTTCAAATCCTTCAAACGCCTCTCTGAAAAGCAGAATATATAATATTTTTAGTCAATCATTTAATTATGTGGTCAGTCAGACTGTTAATTAGGAAGGTCAGTGACAGGTATCAGATTAACTCAGGAAAACCTATACTGAACATACGAATGTGCATATTTTCACTAGAATAAATAAAATTCACTTAAAATGTAACAAAAAATTGATTTACAATTTTACTGCTCAGTATCAGTGAAACTGCACTGTTCACAAACGAAAGATCCAGTACACTACGTAGGTATACGCCGCGCAAACGTCATGTGTTTGTGACATTGATGCCATCTGACGTCGGAACAATTTAGCTTGGAAGTTAATAATGTTATTATGTGTTTGTTTTAGAAGATTCATTCAAATTGTATTGTCCATGTATTGGAGCGGATAAAAAAAGATTAAATTTTAATCGAAAATAGCAGTAAAATAATTTGAATTTAATACTTTTTTGTATTTTACTCGACATAAACACGTATTTTATGCGAAAACAAATACACGCGAAGTTGACAGTTTTGAGCATATAGGTACATATACTGGTAACTTCACATAGTAATATATAATATAATACACTATATAAGTAGGTAGTGATAAAATGTATGAAGTCATAAGTGATGGAATTCGAGAAGGAGGAAAGCGAGAAACCGCGCTAAATACTTGGAGGTGATGAATGGTTGGAACAAGTAAATGAGTTTAAGTATTTGGGAAGTATGTTCAATAGAAATGGAAAGATAGAGAAAGATATCGAAAGGAGGGTGACTGCAGTGAATAAAGTGAACGGCGCTTTGAATGCAATTATAGCTAATGGGAACTTGTCAACCGTGGCAAAACTAACGGTACACAATGGTGTATTGATGTATGGAAGTGACACCTGGAGCTGGCAGAAGAGTAACTAAAGTAGACTGAATGCAGTGGAAATGAGATCACTTAGGCGTATAAATGGCAAATCTTTTTATGACAGAGTAAAGAATGAAGAAATTAAGAAATAATGTAAAGATGATCTTAGTATAGTGAGTAAGATTAATAAAATATCACTAAAGTGGTTTTGTCATATGGATGAATGAGGAGATAATGGTAAAGAAGATGTATGACGCAAGTGTTGATGACACCAGAGAACGTCTGCGGAAGACTCTGCACAACCAGGTAAATCAGATACTGAAAGATGGTCCTGTATCCATTCGGGTGCCATTTAGGCCAACTAGAACTTATTTAACGTTCAGTATTCCAATTCTAATTTTGTTATTTGGCATTGTTACACCAATGTCAAACAAACCAATTTTTTCAGTGAGCACATTTTTAATACTTAAATTATCTCAATTAAATCGAAATACATTATATTCATTTTATTTTTATAACAGATATTTTATTTCTTATCTCATTTTCTTTTCTTTCCATCATCCACCCTATTTCCCCCTTTTTTTTAAACTCTCCTCTTTTATATATTCTACTTTTTTATTACTGATTTTTTTGATTCCTGCAATAGAAAAGAAAATTCTTACTCTTTTTATCGTTTTCTATGCAGCGTAAAATTAATTTCATATAAGCGTTATTCAAATTATTGTCTCACACTGTATCTAGTATATTGTTAATTCAGAAAAAACATGTAATTGGTTTAATTTTTTGTTGCATTATTAATATGTTTATTTTAAAATTAAAATAACTGTTTGTTTACTAAATAAAGTGAAAAAAAAAAGAATTATAAAAATGAAAATTTCATTCACATAAATACAATATCTAGTCACATGGTGTATGGACCTTGGAGGCAAGGGAGAGAAGACGGATTGATGGTTTCGAGACGTGGATGGCGAGAAGCACGAGTGTCTCTATTGTGCAAGAACTGAACCTGATCAAGGACATACTCTCAACCATTTGCCTTCAATTTTTTGGGCATCTTGCGAGGAGGGAAGATGCCCCTTTAAGCTTGAAGT
This sequence comes from Eubasilissa splendida, assembly GCA_031772225.1. Classification (NCBI taxonomy): domain Eukaryota; kingdom Metazoa; phylum Arthropoda; class Insecta; order Trichoptera; family Phryganeidae; genus Eubasilissa; species Eubasilissa splendida. The sequence goes on from CM062862.1 coordinate 2,707,240, forward strand.
ACCTTGTTGACCGACATGGATGATAAAGATGATTTACTCCGTTGTAAGATACACACCTTCTAAAGCAGTCGCGACAGTGGAGTCACCATTTGCGAGGATGCTCATCTTGCAGACGTTGCAGGCAGAGAGGCGAGACGCGCACCTAAAGCACGCGTCGTGGCCGCACCGGAAGATGGTGGCGATCTTCCTTTCTTGACAAGCCCCGCAGCGGTAGTCTGGCACCTCCGCAGCCGGAAGAGACTCAAAATCTTCCTTCGATATCCGCTTGTCTATAAATTGATTACACTGTTACATACATTTATTTTATAAAAAGGACACATTATTTTTTTGAACATTATTTAGCTAATTAGAAATCATCAAAACACCCCCCATATTGCATCATCTACTGGGTTTAAATCTGGACTGTTCGGCGGCCACATGCCATAACAACTTTAAGCTAAGGTCAAAGGTTAATCAAAATACTTATAATATGTTGTTACGTACAGAACAAAAACTGTATTTTCAGGTTGACGTATTCATTTTCAGGTTCAATAAAACAGGTTAATTGTTTGTGTTAATTTGCGTGGATTTACCAATAATGTTGTCACAAATGAGACATTCTGTCAAGTCAACAGAGCAATCTTTACAAGCTGGACTATGTCCGCAGGGTTTCAGGATACCGTTGACTGCAGACATCTTAGAGCACACCAAGCACTCCTCGGATTTAGGCCAGAATCGTGGTGCTGGAAAATAAACCATATATTTAAAACTAATTATAAATACAAAAATGTGGCCTAATTATTGGTTGAAATATTTATTAACTTTGAATTCGGATCGGTAGTTTGGAACACACTTTATTCCATTTTTCTATATTAAATTTCTTTTTTTAAAAAAAAAGTGAGCCAAAAAGGAAGAACATTTCGTAAAATATGATATATAGCTTAAATAGTTTACTAATTTACTTACTTACCTATTTATCTATACTATGTTTAATTTCAAAAATTTCCGGTCGCCACCTTTGATTATTAATTTTCCCATTATTTATATTTAGTTTTTTCAAATTATTGCCCCGAATGACAAAAATCACCGCAGAAGACCGTATTCTGATCAAAAATTTGCGAATCGAAAAACGTCGGGGTGCTAGGAAAATGATCAAATAATTTCAAAACAATGCCTGAAGCATAACTGGACATTACAGCAGGACGGAGCTCCATCTCACACAGCCAGAAATACAATCGACTTTCTTCGTGGTGAAAATGTTGATTTCATTGAGCCAGGCCACCGAACAGCCCAGATTTAAACCCAGCAGATGATGCAATATGGGGTGTTTTGATGATTTCTGATTAGCTAAATATTGTGCAAAAAAAATCACATTAAGAATTATAATTAATTATATTATGTTTTTAATAACTCGCGTGTTACGAGATTTTCTCACTTTTTATGGGCCACCCTGTGTGTTCCGCGCTATTAATTTTATAAAAGCTCGTAAAGTCAGTAATTCAAAATATTTTTTTTCAATAAACTCGCTGTTACAATTAGTGGTTGAAAATTGTAGGCGAATAATGTTATTTTAGGAGAACACATTCTTATTGTGAAGTTGTAATTATTCAGAACAGACGGTCTGTGATATTTTAAATATGAATTAAATATATTAATTAGAAAGATATACATATAAAATCAATTTTATCGAAAAATATTGTCGTTGCGCCACCGGGATTCGAACCTGGATCTCTTTCCTAACCGGAGAAGGTGCTTTATCCAAATAAGCTACAGCGACATTATTTTTAGCGACAATTTTTCGACCCTATATGTTACCTTTTTGATATTAATACATTTAATCGTTCCATCATTTGACAGAGCCATCTACCTTATTTTTACAGAATCTCAAATACCTTTGAGTAAACTGATAGCAGACGCCAGAATTATCAATTCATTTTTATTAAATTTTGGACACATTGATACAACTTTATTAACAGGCTCGAATCCCGGTGGCGCAACAACAATATTTTTCGATAAAATTGATTTTATATGTATATCTTTCTAATTAATATATTTAATTCATATTTAGAATAATGTTATGACCATCGCGACAAACACACCTTCTAAGGTCGCGGTGACAGGGCTTGGTATGACGACACTTGTCTTGCAGACGGGACAGTCGGAGAGCCGATCGGAGCACCTGGTGCACGCCCTGTGGCCGCACTGCAGTGTTGCCGTATTCTTCTTTTTTAAACAAATATTGCAGACGCTATTTGGTTCCTCCGTGGCCTGCTCTAGCAAATGCGGAAAGGGTCCAGAATCAGTCTTCAACGACTGCCTCTCTGCAAAAAATATAGATTGTTCTTTTCATTGACCCGGCAGTCAGCACTCTTCCACATTCCTAGAAGTAGAACATCTTACATACTAAATTCATTCATTCACCGGTCATGCAAGTGCCATAATGATAAATTGACCCTTTCAACATTAGCCTTAAAGAGTGCTTGAGTTATGAACCTCCACAATCTCAATTTTAAACTAATCATTCTGTCTACAAACATGTCTGGCTCTCCCCTTTACTACAGCAATAGTTGCAACCTCCCCACCTTTTCTCCCACCTTTTTTCTTTTTTCATAAGTAGTATCATATGTTAAATATTTATTATTTATTAACGGTCGATGCCCGGCATTGCCCCGGATTAAAAGAGATAGTTAGAGGGTGGAGATGCCTGCTTTTAGTGCAGGCCCTAAAGATCAACGTACATTGTTCCGGGCAAGCAGAAGTCCGGGAGGGGGTGTAGTAACGATATTTTCACCAGCGTAACAGAGCAAAATTTGGAAAGGATGAAATTCAATATATTAGGTGTATTATGTAATCTCTGGGTCAACTGGGTCTGCGAATGGATTACAATTCCACTAGTAAATTGGAATCATCGCAGGGTAGGGGAAGCAAATATAGTAACGTAGTACAGGATGAAGTTGGTGAGGGGATAGGGATTCTAGTCGAAGGACCAGTAATCTCGGGAACCGGAATTCGGAGGGACTGCTCGCCTTACCTTGTATAAGACGCCTCCGTAATCCCTGCAGTCGACGTCGAGATCACACAAAAATGGCACGCGGATGAGCCAATCTCCGCTCCCAACTGAAGACGGCGATGTCACAAGTTCACCCACGACACAAACAAACAATATCACTGTGCACACAAATCACAGGATCACAAACAATACAGTGTTGGTGCACTGGAGCTGAATGGTCCACACCGCGAATGCTATCGCGATGTCGAGATCTAATACAATATCGGTCAAGTTGACGAAATATGAACATGAGGAAATGTATGGATGGGAACTTGGACGCGGAATGTGTCAATAATATTGGTCGCGGCTGATTCGAAAAGACGCGCCAAAAGTGTGTTAGGTATACACATTTATATCGAGCTAAGCAATGAAGTGATCAGGGAAAAGGCAGTGTGACTGTTTTACGCAGGGTCCTAAAGAGTAACCGTGCAAAACTGGATTTCAATCGAACAATGAGTGAAGTATTGTAGAGAACAGACAGACAGGTAGTTATATCATACGTAGTAAGTTGTAGATTTACCTATGATGGTGTTACAGATGAGACACTCGACCAACCGAGTAGAGCAATCTTTACAAGTTGGTCTGTGTCCACAGGGCTCCAGGATATCATTGATTTCAGATGGCTTGCAGCATACCAAGCACTCCTCAGGTTCAGGCTCAAATGGAAGTGCTAAAAGACAAATCGTTTTCTTAAAGGCTAACAAAGGTAATAGGCTAGCAATAATAGTTCAAGAAATATGATATTATTATGTCTTTAATCGAAATTGGTATTCACGAACAATGTATTTATATAAACATTTGTGGGAGCCTCTGCAATTAAAATGAAAATCCCTCGCTGCGAATCAATAACTCTAACATAAGGGTGTCCAGCGGAAAATATTCAAGTTTAATATTAAATAAATAAAAAAACTACAATGTTATTCTCATATTTTATTGATACAAAATTGAGTTTAACGATGCTGATTTTCAAATAATTCGAATATATAATATATAATTTTAGTGGGGTTGCCCATCCCTACATATATATCTTTTCGAATCAATACCCAAACATTTTTCTCATATTTGTGTGAAAAAATATTTATTTGATTCTAATCGTTTAATTTACTTGAGACGCGTTTTGCCTTGTAAAGGCATTACCAATCTAATAATTTAATTCAACAAGTGTGTAGTGGAGGACAGCTTTCAATTTTATTTGCATGAGATTAATTATTGAATAAGGTTAATAATAATACTAGCGCTACGTGCACCTACATGGACCAGGATTACGACTCGGGTATTCCCCCAGTAAAAGAGTTCATAAAACACATCTTCGAGTGTTTTTATGCTGAACTCCCACAGCACCGAAACCCCACGATAAACGGTCTGTCAACCTATGACATAACGGCCCCCTCGCGTATTAAACGTCCCAAAATCGTCCTACTTTAGAGGTTTCTCCTGTCCCAGCTAGCAGCCCCTGCATCATTGCAGTAATAATATATACAATAATAATAAACACACTGAGCCCATAAGGCATACATCATTACTAAATTTTGGACACATTTATTATTAGGAGAATACATTATCAGAGAAAATTGTCGCTGTAGCATAGTTGGATAATGGACCTTCCCCGGTTAGAAAAGAGAACCAGGTTCGAATTCCGGTGGCGCAACGACAATATTTTTCGATAAAGTTGATTTTATATGTATATCTTTCTAATTAATATATTAAATTAATATTTAAAATATCACAGACCGTCTGTTCTGAATAATTACAACTTCACAATAAGAATGTGTTCTCCTAACATTTTATATATTTTCACATTTACTTTGCCGTGCATGCACTTTGATTTTGTATTTAATTTTGTTTAGTTATATTGGTTCATTTGATATGTGAAATATGATTCGTTAGCCAATTTGCCCTAAAACAGGCTTGTCTAATTAAACAATACATTAAAAAAATCTTTAAATATGTTAAAAATGTACAGGGTGGCCCAAAAAAAGCGAGAACATCTCGTAACATATGAATTATTTCAAAACATAATATAATAAATCATAATTCTTTTTTTACACAATATTTAGCTAATCAGAAATCATCAAAACACCCCCATACTGCATCATCTAGTGGGTTTAAATCTGGGCTGTTCGGTGGCCACACGCCTGGCTCGATGAAATTAACATTCTCACGACGGAGAAAGTTGATTGTATTTCTGGCTGTGTGAGATGGAGCTCCGTTCTGCTGTAAAGTCCAGTTATTCTGTAATGTCTAGCTATACTCCAGGCTTTGTTTTGAAACTATTTGATCACTTTCTTAGCACCCCAACGTTTTTCAATTCACTAATTTTTATCAGAATATTTTTTGTCATTCTGGACAACAATTTGAAAAAACCAAATACAAACAATAGGAAAATTAATAATCAAAGATGGCGACCGGAAATTGTCGAAATAAAACGTAATATAGGCAAATAGGTAAGTAAGTAAATAAGTGAACTTCTTAAGCTATTGTTTATATAGTTAAACAAATTTTGATGTAATTATATCACTTTTTTTGAGCCACTCTGTATATGACAAAGCGTATTTCTAGCAATACAATATATGTTGTATGTGTCTAAGAAATAAATAAAATAGCACGGACTGACCAAATTCGAGTCTTGACTAGAGCCTCGCCACAAGATCACCTATGATGCATAGTTGTGAGTACATCGAAAGAGAGATACTCTGACTTAAGGGTAGGTGTCCACGGATCATGAACTCGCCAGTGAGTAGTGTTCAAGGACAATACTCATCAGTTGGTGCAACTTTCTCTCCACACACCATGCAATAGACTTAATTTAAATTAATAACTCAGCGATAACTTAATAATAATGATCTTAAAAAAATAACCTTCTATGGCCATCTCCACAGACGAATGGCCATTTTCTACGGCGATGTTTATCTTGCAGTCACGGCAGCTGGAGAACAGGGCCGCGCACCCAGGGCACGCGCCGTGGCCGCACTGGAAGGTCGTGGTGTTTTTCCGTATTTGACAAATACCACACCGACTGTTTGGTTCCTCCATAATCTGATCCGACAAAATCAAGTGTAAACGAGGCTTAAAATCATTATCCATTAACCCCCTTTCTGTAAAATAGATAATGTTGTACAAATTAAATGAATCAACTAGAAAGATATACAAAAAAAAATCTGTCTAACGAAAAAAATATAAATTGCTATCTTTCTATCTGTTTGGGACATATTTGTGCTTGAGCGAGGATGATGTACTGTGCCTTCCACCTACCCCCCCCCCTTCCTCACCTGCCGCGGGCCCAGTCGATCGGCGACACTGAACCGGTACGGTTACAAAGGATTTCGCAGTGTATAATAGAAGTGTGTCTTCGTGACCATTTATTGCGATCTGAATCATTCAAGACCCTGAACGGAGATAGTGTCAAAACTTAAATTACAGTCCACATTGGAGGTGCCAGGAGAACGGATTGTTGTGAGTGTAACTTCCTTCCGAATCCTGTTTCTTCCGGCATCTATGCCATTACGCAACACTATCTATCTTACACATATATTTTAGACAAATTTAGAACTCATATTCTTCAATTTTTCCAATAAATGTATCAATTACCTTCTTTTTAAAAAGCAATCAGCTTGCGGTGAATTTCAAATACCTTTGAGTAAAACCCAACAGGAGCCGCCAGAACTATGTTCTGAAAATGTAACATCACAACAAAAATGTGTTCTCGTTAAAAAAATTGTCATATTTATTTATTTATTAGAAAACTGAAATTAGTGCTTATGCATGGCCATTACCATGATTTTTATGTGTTTTGTTTTGTTTAATTTTAAAGTTATATACCCCTAAAAAGAAACACCCTTAAAATAATTTATCTTGAATCGTCTTACTCAACATTCATATATAACAAAAAACCAATTAAATAAATTATTTTACAAAACTACCCACAGATTGTAATTATTCGTATTAATTTTCAATACATATTTCACATATCTTTTAGTGTAGTTCAGTCTGTAAAACAAATAGATCAATTTTATAAATGACATGTCAAATAAGCTTCGCTCTTAGCGTTATTTATACGGTCAATAAAAAAAATCACCGTACATTTGCAATACGGCATTATTGGAAGGGGAGGAGCATGTAAAACATCAATGTCACAATTAGAAATAACTCAAAAAATGATAATAAAAATTATTCTAAAAAAAAAAAAACAAATAGATCCAAGTACACAGCTCTTCACAGATTTCAAAGTACCAAAAATAATAGACATCTTAATTTTCAAAATTATAAATCAATTAAATTTTAGATGCGAATTCCGATCTTTAAGATTTAGAGACCGAATTGATATTCCATAACTAAAATACACCGCAACCCAAAATCACTATATTTATCAAGGCATCAATTTTTTTAACAATCTCCCCATCACAATTAGAAATATTACAGACTACTATCAATTTGTATCTGAAGTAAAAAAAAAATGTACACTTTCGTATATACTCCTCTATACACGAGTCTTACTCTCATAGAGAAGAAATAAATGTTGAAAGAAATATATATATATATCCTACTTTTTTCTTATATTACAATATTTTTTTTTACCTATAATGGTGTTACAAATCAGACACTCTATCAACCCAGCAGAACAATATTCACAAGCTGGTTTGTGTCCACAAGGCTCCAGGATACCGTTGGCTTCAGACTCCTTAGAGCACACCAAGCACTCCTCGAATTTTGGGACAAACTGAGGCACTAGAAGAAAAATAGTTTTATCTTTATGACGAAAAGCTGATGAAGAACGTATTTTTTTAAACAGTGTCTCTAGGATTTATACTTATTATTATATACTTTGAACGAACTAATGTCTGCGCCTCCCACCATCCCTTCCCCCCGCCGCTAGCAACCGGTCAGTTGACCTGTATCGAACAGTTCAAAAGGTGTCCCGACAATCGCGCACCGATAATAGCGCGCAATACAAAAATAAATGAGGACCCCCTTTCCCATTTCATATTAAAAATTATTTCAAATGTAAAATATACGCAGTACACGAAAACAATCAAACAAAATATAAAGTTTATTTTATATTACAACAAAAAATAAAATAAAATAATATATATTTTGAGTATGTACAAATCTTTGCAGGAACTAATTACTAGGATTTTATTTCCGGGGGGAATTGTTATCAAGATGTAGATGTCTCACAGAGACGAAGCTAGTATTTTTACATGAGAAGTATGGAAGTCTTGGGCATTACAGGACTTACAACTCGTCATCGGCTAGCTTAAGTGATCACTATATATAAACTATTTACCCATACTACCACATGTTTGAATATTTCAATTATTTATTTTCATTACAATTACAGTCTAGTAAGTAGATGTGCAATGTATGCAAGGAAAGTGACCTTCAAGCGTATTCGAGAAAGAGGAAAGCAAGACAGCGTGCTAGATACTTGTAAGTGATGAATGATTGGAACAAGTAGATGCGTTTGTGTATTTGGGAAGTATGTTTGATAGAAACGGAAAGACTGAGAAAGATATCGAAAGGAGGGTGACTGCAGGGAATATAAAGTGAACGGTGCTTTGAATGGAATTATATCTCACGGGAACTTGTCGATCGAGGGAAGACTAGCGGTGCACAATGAAGTTTTGGTACCGAATGTATGGAAGTAAGGCCTGGTACAGGAACGAAAGTAGACTGGATGCAGTAGAAATGAGATCGCTTAGACGTATGTGTGGCAGATCCATTTATGATAGAATAAAGAATGAAGAAGTAAGGAAAGAATGTAAAGCTGATCTTAGTATAATGAGTAAGATTAAGAAAAGATCACTAAGGTGGTTTGGTTATATGAAAGTGATAAATGAGGAAAGAATGCTAAGGACGCTAATATGACACAAGCGTTGATGACATCAGAAATAGAGTCCGCGGAAGACTTGGTACGACCAGGTAAACCAGACCCTGGAGGATGATCCTGTTAGAAGCCTCAATGTGTACGAGGCGAGAATTATGTGTCGGAGCAGAAGAGTGTGGTACTCTATCCTCTCTGCCTATCCCCGTGAAGAAACGGCGCGACGGTAAGTTAGAAAGTAAACACAAACCTTGCATGCACAAAGATTTATCATTTTTCAGGATGTTGACGGCTTTCTGGTAACATCCGCAGCAGATGGTTGACTGAGATGCACAGTCGTGGCACGCGCTATGCCCGCACTGGAAGAACGTGGTGGTCTTCCTACCGCAGTTGAGGCAGCTGCTGTCCACCTCACTTTCCTCCGCTGGTATCGGCAAATGCGCATAGTCAGGATACTCTCGGGAGGGGTAACGACTGCTATTACTCATTTCTGCACTGCTGCTGCGAGGGTCGATTAAAATATGCATCGTCGGCTGCCGCTCTGCAAGATATAACAACATTTTGAATTCTTGAAGGCTATGAAGTTATTAGATACTGCACTACAATCTCCATAGCCACTTTGGCAGACTGCCTGAATTTCTTATTTAATATTTTTTAACCCAGGTACAGGTAAGCCTACTCTAATACGGTATCCGACAACACGGTTTCGCTTTAACAAGATCAGAAATTTTGCGGAAACCCCCGTACAATCCATTTACTTACAACATGGTATAATAAATTGTGTGGTAAAAGACCTACGTCCTTCCCTGTCACCGGCTAGACAGTGTTGAACATGAGATCCGTGGGTTCTTTTACCTCGAGCAGACATACCCACCTCATTTTTGTCACATTCTGCCTTCATCCTAAACTGAGAAAAAATTATAATAAAACCTGGAGGTGATAAATAAAAGATGTTAGTCATTAGTAAATGTAAGATATTTAATCAAGAAAAACACAAAACTACAAGAAATAAAATAAAATCCAGACGTCAAATCCTCATTTCGTCGGGTTGGGAGCGAGTACCATGTCCTTCCAGCGTGGGACACCTGATGTCTTAACAAAGATATATGACGCGAATGATGACAGCATCAAATCTAGCGGACGTCCTTGAAAGACTTGACAGGATCAGGTAAACTAGACACTAGAAGATGGTTCTGTTACAAGCCTTAAGATGAGGCGAGAATTATGTGGTAATGTAATGGTAAATTTGTTAAGATTATGTTTATTAAGGAGAACACATTATTATTGTGAAGTTGTAATTATTCAGAACATAGCTCTGTGATGTATTAAATACTAATTTAATGTATTAATTATAAATATATGCATATAAAATCAATTTTGTCGAAAAATATTGTTTTTGCGCTACCGGAATTCGAACCTGGATCTCTATTTCCAATCCGGTATTTGAGATTCCGTAAAAACAATGTAGATGGCTTTCAAATGATGGAACGACAGATGTATTAATTTGAAAAAGTATAGTATATATATATTATATATAGGTTCGAAAATTTGTCATGAAAAATACTGGCGCTATAACACAATTGGTAGTGTACTTCCCCGGATTGGAAATAGAGATCCAGGTTTGAATCCCGGTATCGCAAAAACAATATTTTTCTACAAAATTGATTTTATATGTTTATATATTTATAATTAATACATTAAATTAGTATTTATAATAAATACGATAGCGTCGATGTGTTTCATATTTCCAGTCGCGATTGAGTGTGCTAAGACGCCACTTTCCGAATTTAGAATCAGATCTGGGAAAGCAGGTTCAAATTCCTGGCTAGCCAGAATGATAAATATATAGTCAAAACATAAGCCCAGTACATTACGTATGTAAATCATTTTCAACGATGAAAATGGTATGTTTTACGGAGCCAAGATGTGCACGGGAATAGGTCAATTGTAATTTTAAGAAAATAAAGCCAAAAGAGACGAGACAAGCAAATCAATTATGGCCGCGTTCATGAACTTTTGAGATCCCCAATAAGAAGTCACTTTACCATTAAAATTGTCGCAAATCAGGCACTGCACCATGTCAGCAGAACAGCCTTCGCAGGCTGGTGCATGTCCGCAGAGCTTTAGGACATGATTGGTTACAGTCATCCTGGAGCACACCATGCATTGCGCTTGTTGCTCTGAAAATAATAAATGTGATTAAAGAACAAAAAAAAACACATTAATATTTGTTTTTAAAAAAGCAAATATGAAGAACTACCGTTGGCGACCAAGTTACACCCAATCTCTATGTACAGTCTCCTGTGAGGAATGAACGATGAATTGTGCAAGCTCCGGGTCACGCGTCCCGCGGAATGGATTACGACCACCGCAAGGTGTGGGAATAGGGAAACGTGGTACTGAGAAAGGTTGGAGAGGGGATAGGGCCTTAGAAAAAGGACCAGTAACCGTGACCATTCGCCTTACCTTGAATATGACGCCTCCACAAATCACACACTATACTGGTGAAATCACACAATAATGACAGGTGGATAAGCCGATCTACGCTCCCGACTAAAGATGGCAAAGTTAGTGTACAAACGAACAACAAACAATACGTGATCACAAAACACAACACTATACTGGTACCCCGACAACCCAAGGGGAACGCCAACGAGAGACAGTCACTGTTGACGTGTATTGCCGAATGATCGACGAGTTTTTGGTACCGCAACTGCAGCTGTTTTCCGGCTTCAACAACAGAACACAATTTCAGCAAGATGGGGCCACTCCACACACTGCTAGAGTTTCAATGGAGAAGCTGAGAGGAATTTTTCCCAATAAATTAATCAGCAGGTATGGAGTACGGAGACATACCCTGGCCACCCCGGTCACCGGACCTTACACCATGCGACTTTTTTTTGTTGGGATACCTCAAGTCTAGAGTTTACAGCAACAATCCTCGAACAATTCATACCCTACAAGAAAATATCCGCCGTGAAGTTGCTGTGCCGTTGAACCGACGTTTTGCTTTAGCGTGTTCGCAAATTTAAGAGTCCGATTGCAAGAGTGTCTTGAGAGAAATGGATGGCATTTAGATGATATTGTTTATAAAACGTAAAATCCGCACCTTTATACTCCATTTTGTATAAATAAAATATGAACATTGAAAATTTGTACAAATTTACAATGATGTTTCGCGGGATATTTATGGACGCCATTTTAGTGTTCACAAAGCACAAAAACTAAATACTGTCTACCAAATTACTGCAAGAATTTAAAAGTACTTTTATTAAGGAGAACACATTCTTATTGTGAAGTTGTAATTATTCAGAACATAGGTCTGTGATGTTTTGTCATATAAGTTGTATCAATGTGTTCAAAATTTAATAAAAATGAATTGATAATTCTGGCGTCTGCAGTCGGTTTACTCAAAGGTATTTGTGATTCCGTAAAAATAATGTAGATGGCTTTCAAAAATAATGGAACGACAGATGTATTAATTTGAAAAAGTGTAACATATAGGTTCGAAAATTTGTCATGAAAAATACTGGCGTTATAACACAATTGGTAGTGTACTTCCCCGGATTGGAAATAGAGATCCAGGTTCGAATCCCGGTTGCGCAAAAACAATATTTTTCGTCAAAATTGATTTTATATGTATATATTTATAATTAATACATTAAATTAGTATTCAAAAGTACTTTTCGTAAAAATGATTAATTCCAATGACTCACTAATGACGGATTGGCAAATGAGGCACTGCGTCAAGATCGCAGAACAGTCCTTGCAGGCTGGTGCATGGTTGCAGGGCTGAATGGTATAATTGGCTTCGGATACCTTGGAGCACACCATACATTGTGCTTGAGGAATCATCATCGATTGCTCTAAAAATGGTAAATATAATTAAAGAACACGATCTGAGATGATGATGGTTATGCAGTACCCAGGTTAGTTCGCAGGCACTTGCATCATACGGATTTAATTTAGATACAGTCTTACTTGGCATACTCATATTCTTTTTCTATCTTACGTTCCGGGATACATATCCTTCATATCTCCCTCATTTCCCGGCAAATATATTCAGCATTTCTCCGTCACTTCCCAATTCATCTACTATTTACTCTACCTCTCTTACTTTCTGGCATATTAATTTTCTCTACCTCCTTCACTTCCCGACCTTCTACTGTTCTTTGTACCTCCCTTACTTTCTGGCATATTCATTTTCTCTACCTCCCTCCCTTCCCGACCTTCTACTATCTTCTCTACCTCCCTTACTTTCTGGCATATTAATTTTCACTACCTCCTTCACTTCCCGACCTTCTACTGTCCTTTGTACCTCTCTTACTTTCTGGCATATTCATTTTCTCTACCTCCCTCCCTTCTCGACCTTCTACTATCTTCTCTACCTCCCTTACTTTCTGGCATATTAATTTTCACTACCACCCTCACTTCCCGACCTTCTACTGTCCTTTGTACCTCCCTTACTTTCTGGCATATTCATTTTCTCTACCTCCCTCCCTTCCCGACCTTCTACTATCTTCTCTACCTCCCTTACTTTCTGGCATATTAATTTTCACTACCACCCACTTTCTGGCATATTCATTTTCTCTACCTCCCTCACTTCCCAACCTTTTACTGTCTTTTCTAAATTCTTTACATTCAGGAATATTCATTCTCTCTCCTTCTCTTCCGCCTTCCTCACTAGAACAACGTGAGTTACTATTTAGTGTGATGATAGTCGAAGAAGCTTCTATAAAGAGAGCATTGTTTATCAGGCTGCTAGCAGCGTTTCCTTAACAATTTCATCTGACAGTACGTGCGATTTTGCGTCTACAAACTGCAATTGCCAAGAATATGAAGCAGGAATGTTACTGCTGCTATTTTAAACTTGGCACATTATATACTGCTTTAATTCTTCTGCCAAAAGTACACGCTGTCTTTAGTCGAAGAGTGCAAAAATAATATTTTACAATAGAAGAGCTTGAAACTATTGTGTGTCCCTCGATACATCAGATGTAAATGTTGGGCTTGTTAATTTTTGGTCATTATACTTACATATTTTGAAAAAGCTGGTAAACTTTATATTTTAAATGGTTTTATGGTATTTATTACATTTTTACCAAACTAAAATATCAATGAATTTATAAAAAAAATTATACTTATCGTAAAAGAACCTTATTAAATAAAACAAGTAGTTTAGAAAATGATAAGAGTCAAGAACCTCTAGCCTCATCGAAAATACAAAAAAGGAATGATTACCGAAAACATGCATTTTTTATTTGCCTTTAAGTTGTACACAACCTACACTAGATAATATCGAAGAACGGAACGATTACATATGTTAATAATTATACAAAATATTTTGTTTAAACCACTATTTATTAATTATTCTACATGTTTCGATCATCTTCAGGAAAGAAGGATGATGTACTGTGCCTTCCATCTCCCCCCCCTTCCTCACCTGCCACCGGGCCAGTCGATCGGTGACCCTGAATCGGTACGGTTACAAAAAGATTTCGCAGTGTAAAAAAGAGTGAGAAGTGTGTCTACGTGACCATCTTGTGCAATCTGAAGGAGTCAAGACCCTGACCAAAAACCTAATGTTACAGTCCACCTTGGAAAAGTGCCAGGAGAACGGGATTGTGGTGAGTGTAACTTCCTTCTGAACCCTGTTTCTTCCGGCATCTATGCCATTACGCAACACATAGATAAAAACAAAACTCTAAAATGGTGAATGAGAAAGAACTAATATGAAAACAAATTTAAAAGGGGACTATTTGTAAAGAGAATTTGGTTATTTATAATATTAAGCTTGCTATTAACACTTTTTTTTAATTCAAAAATTTCAAATTAATCTAATTGTAAACCCCTAGTATTTGTATGTATAATTTCTAAACCTTTATCAATATCAAATGAATGGTTTGTTTCTAAAATGTGATTGGAAAATTCTGAATAGTTATTGTTATTTAGGCATCTCAAATGCTCCTTAATTCTAATATCAAAATTTCTGCTTGTTGTACCTCATTCCAAATTAATTTGTAGACCCCCGATTTTTTAAGATATCGTCCTTATCCTTAGTATTTAATATATAATTCTTCAATTTGTTATTAGTGTAAAAAGCTAGTTGTATGGCATTTGGGATATTTATAATAATAATAAGAAAAAGTGTTAATAGCGAGCTTAATATTATAAATAACCAAATCATATTATCAGTAATATTCACCATTTCATTAGTTTTGTTTTTATCTATGCTTGTATTTTTAATTCAACACTTTCATAAAATCGGAGCCAATGTAGCTGATGTAAAAGGGATGTTATATGAGAGAATTTGTAAACTCCATATATTATCTATGCAGCCGCATTTAGAATAGATTGTAATCTAACCAGCTGGAACATTGGCAAGCTAGCATAGATGTTGTTACAATAGTCCACACGTGACACCACAAATGCATTTATAAGTAGACGGGCTTCCTCAAGAGGAAGATGTCTCCGAATACTTTTAATCCGTCTCAGTTGATTTCAGCTACTGTTTTACTGGTTTGTGTATTCATTGAAAGATCTGAATCGATGTATGCCCAACAACTTAACTGCATATTTAGCATTCGCAGACATTGATTCCTGTATTAAGTTTTGCCTTCCAGGTGTTGCTGTCCATAGCAGTTCTGTTTTGGATGGATTCAATGTAAGTCTATTTTGTGCCATCTGCTCGCCAATTTTATCTACGCATCTTGCGATTTTTTTTGAAAGCTTTGGAAGCTACAAAGATGAATACTGAACCCCGACATCTTCGAGATGTTCTAATGTTCTAGATGTTCAAGGACGTGCAGTGTATTATAAATTCAATTGTGGCTATCTAAATGGGAATGGAGTAGACCACACTTCCTTGTCTTTCAGGTGCTGATTTTTTAACTGACCGATAATGATTTCTAGAGGGATGTGTGAAGGTTATAAATTAAAGTTTTAGAATACAATCCATCAATAAAAACTCAAGTTGTTTCGTGTTGGATTTATTCGCGAGAACTAGTTAGAAATATTTCCGGTATCTTGTACGGACAAATTACCTGCCTGCGTGCTGTTTTTTGGTGGACGTGACATGAATGGATCGTTAAACTATACAAAAAAACACGTGTTTTTAAATACGATATGACGTGGGAATTATTCGCAAATCTCGGATTAATTTAACAATGGATATTTTGATTTTTAATTTACCTGCGCTGGTATTGGTGTGAGATCCACGAATCGGCTGAGGCAGCATTGAGTAAAAGGGCAAGCTGATAGGATCTTCTGGTGGAGCAGCGTAGTTCATCATGTTGGCCTGATATTCTGAACTGCTTCTGTAAATTAAAAAATCGAGTATTTATAGCGAATAACGAAGTACAAAATAAGTACCTGATGGAAATATAGAATGATGAAAAAGATGTTGCTGGTGAATATATAAAGAGTCGCCATCAAGTAAGAAAAGTGATGAAAAAAGAATGTGAATTCGATAATTTCTCTGCGCAGATAAGACACGAGAAAGAGTAAATCTATTTGCAGCATACTCGATAGAATTAACAAAGGGTCGTTTCATTAAATAAATTAATAAGGAGAGGAAGGTACAGAACATATGAGACGTGTGATGGAGGAAATGAGAAGAGATAAAGTTATTGGAGACTTTTTATAATACCTAAAACAGCCCTATACCTAAAGCAATACTCTTGAAGGGTGGATTGCCTGTTTAAAAGAAGAAGAAGAAGAAGAAGCCTTGGACGTAGATTGAGCAATCAACGAAAATATATAAAAGTGAGTAGGCTAGAATAAGAGAGGCAAGGTATATTAGAACAGAATAATGTAACATGCTGATCTCATTTCTTGACGTCTGTATGACTGAGTGTCGAGGTCTTCTACTTTTCTTTTACAGAGCCATCTGCTTGGCTCCATTATTCGCAATCTTGGATCTTGGTTAGTGTGACGCACTGGACAGTGAGGCTTCGGTAAGGTCTCAGATTTAATCTGCCCTTGCCCTCGGATCTTAAATACCCTTATTCATAAACACTTCCTTGACCACGCAGTTGTGCTGAGAAAAGGTAGCAAGAATGCCACTAATATAATATATCAAATTACTTACGACAATACAGCGTTGGTTCCTTTTCGTTGGAATGTATCAACCTCCATGTCGTTATCTCCAATAGCGCTGGCCTTAATTAAAGTTGTTATCAGCATTTGTTCAAATTCTTGTACAGATTCCCTATCCTGAAACATCATCAATTTTAATTACTCATCACATTTGATTAAAGTAAGAATAAAATTGTATTTCTGCACCCACGCATTTCACTAATATGACGTTTCAAAATTGGCTTCATGTTTCAAATCACTCCGTCAATATTTTTTAATGCCAACCATATTTATAATTATATAGGCAATACGCGCGATCTTTGCGGTATATAATCGGTAGTCATCTATAGTGTATTGGTAATTTTCACTTGGTGGTTGTCATTAGATACGGTGGTAGACGTACGCACCATAGCTGCCGGCTCGGCCCGGTAAGCCATTATTAAAGGATCCAAGATGTAACCGAAGGGTGAATGCTTTAATTACCATTCGAAGACTAGTGCACTATTTATTGTAATTTGTTTGGACCTAATTTTATGATTAACGATCTTTTTATGAAATTTGATATTTCCCTTCTTTCTACCCGACTTCTTTATCCCTTATTATTTCGTCGGCTTAGGGACATGTGGATGTAACTACGTGACGATGGTGTCTCTGGGATGCTTTATTTTGGATCACTAGAGAAGCCTGATTTGGGTGACGACGACATTTGGCCCGTAAAGATGATGTAGGACTCTCCAGTTATGGAATCCGATGGAATACGATGGCATGTCGCACGGACGAGAATGTATATTTATTTATTTATTTATTGACATACATATTTTTGTTATAACAGCCGAAAGACTATGGTTGCACTTTTTACATTTGCATTTAGACTGTTGTATATTTTTGGTGCTAGAAACAAACGGGATCTTTGTGCAAAAGTTTTGTTTAATTTCGGCACGAGATAGTGAGATAGGCACAGTTAATCTGTGAGGGTGCAATTAATAGTGAACTAACGGGATCTATAATTTTGAAATTTTACGCACGTATTAGTTCAAAAATGAATATCCACGTGATTTTGATACTATTACGGCACAATTATGCGACAATTTTGGGATTGAAAATGTCAGACCTGGTATATTGTGTAATTTATATATACCGTGAAGAAGTAGGGCCTAGGAATGCGGATCATGAGGTGCTCGGCGTGGCTGTTGCGGCCCTGGCAAGCCTCGCACGAGTCATAGCCGTCACAGGTCACGCACTTGTACCTGAACCCCATCACGGGCTTCTGTTTGCAGTTATAACAGCGTACCCCGTGATTCTGAAAGTAAAATAATACTGTCAAATAGAGATGCATTTTTATATTTGTTTTTGGGTTTCAGTTATTTCTATGTTAACATAACAGGTAATTATTCATAGAACTCTCCGCCTTATCACACGTTCTAAGTGTACTCGGGCAAAACTAGCTGTCCCGTTGATGAAAACCTCATTTGCTCAAAGACATGCATGTTTTATAGGACCGCGGACGTACAATAAGGTGCCACAAGAGATGGCAATGGTATCGTATCCTCAATTCTGCGAGCTTATAAAGGAATGGCTTTTGTAAATTGGAAGAAGTCAGCTGGAAGAGTTCCTTAAATGATCAATGCTACTCATTTCATGTAATTATTTTTTGTCCTTATACCGGTGTCTCGTAGATAGTAGAAACAACTTTGGGGAAATCTTCTTCATACAATTATGAACAGAAAATGTTATTTTACTCATGAATACATATGCACATTTATAGGTACTTACATAGCTTACCGAGCTCTCGACTACCGCTGACTTAAAACGGTGGTTCGCTCACTCGTCCACCGAGCAAACTTTATTTAAATATTGCGTATGTATGTTTAAATGAAGTTCATAAGAATTTTTACAAGCACTATAAATTACCAACAATAATTTAAAAAACAAGGGAATCAAAATATTCAATGGAAAGTAAAACAAAAAAATGTTAATAGCTTACCTAGTACCTAGTAGATCTGTATGTGTGTTTGTACTTCTAATCTTGTAATATTCAGCAATCGAAAAAACAGAAATGTTGCACGTATATAATACTAATGCACATCAATGTGCATTAAAAATGATGTTTACACAAAAATCCCACGTGAATATTTTTTACAAAACATTTTTTTCAAACCATCGTTTATTTAAATTTAAATTAAACGATTAAAAATATAATTTTATATGGAATTATTAATTCTATATTTTAAGTTAATTATATTAAAATGCAAATAAGATTAAAATTAAAAACTGAACTGAAATGTTAAAACAATAAATTTTTTTATTTTTTATCTCGATTCGTAAAAGTAATAATATTTAACATAAATACGATTTATTGTAAATATGAAAACATTGTATGCTGTTTATTAAAATGTATGTTAAAATACGGGGAAACATACGCGCCCCCATTTTTTAGAATCATTTTAAAAGACACGTGTGCAAAATATCTGAACGTGAGCGCGAATTGCATCGCACTTAGTAACGGTGTTCTTTATCGGAAGTAACATAACGCCATTTATGACGGCAACAAGCAGTCTTGATCCCTTTTTACTTCGCATATTATAATTATATGGCGGAACGTTTATATTTTGCAACGTATGTAGGTAAGTATTGTAAACATTTTTATTTACATATTTAAATATCTATGGAACGAAAAATATTTTAATGAATAAAATATATTATAATTTAAATAGGTCCATTTACTAGAATGAGATATTGTATTTTATATTAAGGTTAATGAAATGGTCATATAGCGAGTAATGGGGGGTTAAAATTATTAACAATTTTTTATTTATTACGTCATACATAAAAATCTCCATGAGACTTAGGGAATTCATTTTTCAGATGCTGTGTCATTGAATCGAAGGATAAAGATTTTTACTTTGAAAATGTATTTACTTCAGAAAAAAGTCTGTTTTCGCACATCTGTGTAATTCAATTTCCGAAATTAAAATTTAAAATTAAGTGAATATTATTTTAATTTCAACAACTACATAGGTACTTATTTATTTTCAAAAAACGAAAAGATGCACCACGTGTTGTCAATATCAGCACGTGGTAAAAGTTTCCTGTACCTGAAAGATTCTTTCAGATACAAATTCACGTTAGTTTGCGCTGTGCAGTAATGCGGTACTGACTTAACTTTCGTTTGTTTACAATAATAAAGTGATTATTTGATCAAAAATCTTGTGTTTTTGTAATATTGCATAAAATGCCATACGAGTATAGTAATTCGGAGTACGTAGATACGATTCTGATTTTGGGGGAACCTACAATTTAAGAATACTTTATATTTAACTTCATATTGACTGACATGTCTTTATCAAAGCATATTTTAATTAGGTATTTATTTAAAATGCGCTTTGAATAATTTAAAAAATGGCTCCCGATTTGACAACACAAATTAAACAATCGTCTGACAGTAACTATATACGTAATTTTTAGGCTAATTTCATAAATTTCAGATGATGCTTTTCACAATCAAAACTTGGCGCAGAAAAATTTGCGTCTTTTTTATTTAATTTCACGTTTTTACCTATTTTGTATTCAATGAGCGCAAAGTAATAATTGAAAAAAATTAATAAACGATCTTTCATTACGTGTTACAATTTATTTTTCAATGTTGTCAATCTCGGCATTTTTGCCAAATTCTAGGTCAGTGGGTCAGTATATATTGAGGTCATCGAACTCTTATATATGAAATGTATGACATAATACATAACCTTTTGAATGCGAATTTTGAAAAATAAAAAAATAGAAAGTTAATAATTCGCCAGGCAGGGGGAAAATCGACAAATTATCAAGAATATTTTTCGTTCTAAGTTACTTTGATTTACTTATTCTTGAAGTTTGGACAACTAGCTACGAGACACCCTGTATATCCTTGATTGTTTATTTTTTTTACTTACATATATTTAGTCTGTATCAACATTTTATTTTATTTACATTACTTATTCTCTACTTGTCTTCTTTTTGATTTTTCTGTTTTTTACTATGTAATTTCATTTAATACCTTGCTTCCAAGTTATAATCTAGCTAATGAAATCTAATGGCTACCTACCTAAGAACAGGTATTTTATATGTACCTAGCGAGGTAGGTAGCGGTCTGCATGTAAATTGAATGTAGTATTAAATACTTGTACTTTCTGGTGTATTGGTTACTTTAAGGATTTTTATATTGATGCAACCTCTAAATAAATGTTGTTTTAAAAATAAACGTCGATTTATCGGCACTGAAAATGAAAAATGAATATATATTACGTTTATGCACAGACTACTCTGCAAAACTTGTCATGAAAGCTGCATTAAAAAAACCGCGATTCATCCGAATTCGTAAAAAACACAAAATCCCATCCATATATTTCCTAATACTCGTCTTGTCAGTGTAAAATGTGACCTTGATGCCAGCTGTCGTCAACTTGACCGATATTTGCTCGATCTCGACATCGCGATAGCATTCTCGGTGTGGACCTTTCAGCTCCAGTGCACTATTTTGTGATATTGCGTTTTGATCACGTATTGTTTGTTGTTTGTGAACCGTGGGTGAACTTGTGACATTACTGTATTCAATCGGGATCGGAGATCGGCTCATCCGCGTGCCATTGTGTGATCTCGGCGGCGACTGCAAGGATTACGAAGGCGTCATATACAAGGTAAGGCGAGCATGCCTTCCGAATCCCGGTTCTCCTCCTTCGACTAGAAGTCCTATCCCCTCACCGACCTCATCCTGTACCAAGGTTTCCCTACTTCCCTCCCGGTGATTCGGTGATTACGATTTACGACCGGAGATTGCTCAATTCGTTCATTTAGATTCTATCGATCTCACACTTAATTTCACCATTCTCTGTTCCTTTCAAAGGGATTTTTTTTTGTGTGTATATTTTATTTAATGCTGTGCATTTTATTTATTTCTGCGCTATACTGTTTTAATGAATATATATTTTTTACTACACTGTACGGACAGTGAATGGTCTTTGGTTAACAGCCATACCGTGTTGTACTGCCGCTATGCGGAATAGTATTTTTGCCAAGTAGTGTTAAAAAATGTCAACCTGGTGGTGAATGTAAAGGACCGATAGGCTCCTGAATCGGTCCTGCGTCACCATCATAAATACATATATAAATATGAAAATGAGATGTAAGTAATTACCGTAAGTTCAACGTATCGATTATCTATAGGACCAACATTACTCATCGGCACTGAAAGCTTACGTCCAATCATCTTTGAGAATCTATCAGCCTGAAAATTGAAAAATGAACATTTAATATTGGATTAGTAAATAATTAAATTCTGATAGCAATGGAAATAAATAATTTGGTGACTCTTGGTTGAGGCTTATCATCAAAAATTGAACTGAAATTTGTATTTGTATTTTTTTTAAACTTATGTAGGGACTATTTCATTAAATACTAATTAAAAGTATTAATTAGAAAGATACACATATACGAAAAATATTCTTGTGTGCGCTACCGGGATTCAATCCTGAATCTCTTTTCCAATCCGGGAAAGGTGCATTACCAACTATGCTACAGCGACAGAACTTTTTGACGACGAATTGTCGAACCCATATGTTATACTTTTTAAAATTAATACATCTATCGTTCCATTATTTGAAAGCCATCTACATTGTTTTTACGGAATCTCAAATACCTTTGAATAAACGCCAGAAATAATAATTCATTTTTATTAAAATACAATAATACAAAGATATTTGAGGTTCCCAAATGAAACGATAGATGTATTAATTTGAAAAGGTGTAACATATGGTATCAAAAAAATATCGTCAAAAAGTACTATCGCTGTAGCATAGTTGGTAATGCACCTTCCTCGGATTGGAATAGAGATCCAGGTTCGAATCTCGGTAGCGTAACAATATTTTTGATAAAATTGATTTTGTATGTGTATCTTTCTAATTAATACATTTAATTACTATTTAAAACATCACAGATCGTCTGTTCTGAATAATTACAACATCACAATAAGAATGTGTTTTCCTTAATAATATATTATTAATTTATTGGAAATAACACGTGTTTCATATTCGTTTAAATATGCTTTTGGTGCGCGTTAATATCGGACGCAGAGAATATGTCACATGTCCATGTCCATACTCAATATTGGAATTTGCTCTCAACAACGGCGATATCATTTGTGTTGTGGACCAGTCATCTCCAGTGCGGTGGAGCACTGTTTTTTAGTGTCGATTTGTGGATTATCATTTTGTTGTTTGTTTGTGCCGAGGGTGAAATCGCTGTCTCTTTTGGGTGCAGACCTCATTGGACAACATTGCAGTGTGTGAGTTCGGCGACGACTGCAGGGAGTTTGGAGATGCTTGAGGTAAAGTGAGCATTCCTCCCGAATTCCAGTTTCCCGAAACCACTGGTTCATTAATAGGATCCTTTCTCCTCACTTAACCCTTTCACATTCCATGTTCTGATATATATTCCTTCTCCACCTAGCGGTCATTACGACTTACAACCGGAATTATTGTATCCTTTCTACGGGACGTGCAACCCGGATATAGCACATCTTAGATATAGAAAAAAAATTGTATCAATTCATTTAAATTTTTTATTTTATATGGATAAGAAACGATACGAAAAAAGCATTGTACGGTATAAAAACGTTATAAACATGAAAACAATAATAAGGGAAAATCACTTACATATTGCATCGAAGAATTAGGACTTAGGAAATGTTCATTAGGTTTTAAAATATTTGTAATGAAATAGAAAATTTATACATTACTGACAGAAGGGCTATACACACATTCTTTGTGGAAACATAAATCCGATAGTTTATAATACATTTATGCAACAGTAAAAGTATTTACTTTTCTAAAATTAAATCTTTGTGTAAACAAGACGTTTATTTATATTAATTGATATTAATTGTCAGCGTTTAAATTTTCGTTTCAATCAAGTCATATATTTAAAAAAAGTCGCGGTTCTATTTGATTGCATAAGTGATACCAAAATGATCACGTGGGTGATACCAAATAACTATATTGAAATAAGGAATTTTCGGTAGTTCATTTCTAAATATTTGGTAGTCTGTGGTTTTGTTGAGTTTTTACATTTTATTACTATTTTTAGTGAATCTTTTTATAAGGTTAATTAAAATGGGTAAAGTGAAATGGGATGAAAATGATGGGGATCAGATGAGGGATCTATATGCCGAGGGAGTTTATGGAAGGGTTTGGGATGGAAATGAATTGATTGGAATCATCGGTCCTATACTCACATACGCGAGCCCCATCTAAGGTTCACGTAACACAAAATTTTTAGAATCCAAATTAAACTGCACCCTCAGGAGAATCACAATCTCACCCTAGTTTGTCAGAAAAACAATCATCCACAGAGACTCAAACATACCCCCACTCAAACGACACATAAATGATTTATCTTCTAAATTAATTTCCATCCCAACCTTTCCATAAACTCCTTCGGCCTATATGATCCCTCATCCGATCCCCATCATTTGTTCTTTACCCTTTTGAAAGAACTTCACTTCACTTCAGAATAAAAAGATTTACTAAAAAATAGTAATAAAATGTAGAAAATTCAACAAAACCACAAGCTACCAAATTTGTTGACATGAACTAACGCAAATTGCTAGTCCCAATATTTATATTTTGGTGTCACCCACGTGATCAATTTGGCACCACTTGTGCAATCTAATACCTCTGCGATTTTTTAAAAATATATGATTCGATTGGAACGAAAATTTAAATGCTGATAACATAATACGCATTTATGTAAAAAATGCGTCATGTTTACACAAAGATTTAATATACTTTTACTGTTGCATAAATGTATCATAAATTATCGGATTTATGTTTCCACCAATAATGTATGTGGAATCCAAACACAATTCCGAACCGCTCTAACAGTCATTAAATACAATTGAAGATACAAATACGTAAATAAATATAATTGGGATAGAACAAAAGGCAATAATTACAAAAGAGTCTTTAAATATTTACCAGTGGATTCGCTTGTACCGTGACGGGGATGCGAATCATGCAGTGCTCAAAGTGCACGTGCATCTTTTCGCAAAGCGCGCACAGCTCGTAATCATCGCACGTGACGCATTTATAACGATAGCCTCTCAGGAGTCCACGACATAACTGGCACAACCCACCAGAGCGTCCGCTCTGGTGACCGAATCTGTCACCTACAAGAAAACATATTTATTTATATTGTGTTTACGTCAAAAAACGCGTGCAGCTACACAAGCTGCATGGAATATAAATAAAACATAAAAATTGATAGAATTGATTAAAAAGAACAAAAAAAAGAAAATTAATAAAAAAATAGGTTAACACAGAATGGCTGAGTGTCGAAATTAATTATACATTTTAAATACTAATTAAACGTGTTAATTAGAAAGATATACGTATAAAATTAATTAATTAATTACGTAAAAACATAATATAGTCAAATTCGCGAATTG
Source organism: Eubasilissa splendida (assembly GCA_031772225.1). Taxonomy (NCBI): domain Eukaryota; kingdom Metazoa; phylum Arthropoda; class Insecta; order Trichoptera; family Phryganeidae; genus Eubasilissa; species Eubasilissa splendida. Next base: position 2,732,641 of record CM062862.1, read on the forward strand.
TAAGTCTTTTTAATGTTATTCTGTTAAAAAAACAGCATAGACACTCCATACAAAACGGATCAATTTTCAATTCAGAAAATAGCCAATTGTATGACTTGAGTAATTCACTAGTTTAAAGATAGAACAGAGCAATGCGAATAGCTCAATGCGGTGAATTCACAAGAGCGCCATGAGTACAGCGATGAGTTACGCTAATTTTTAAATAATGTTTCCGTTTATGTTGAATCAATTATTTAATTTATATTTGTTTCTCAGAATTTTTAGTAATTCACAGCTTTTTATGCACTGCACGTCTCCGTTTGTTAGACATTATAAATGTCGCTATTCTCGGCAGTCCTCACCATCATTGGAGGTTAATCTGGTTATTTTCGGAAGGAACCTAGAGGACCGGACCGGACCGGATCAGTACTTAAAAAGGTAAATAACGTGATGTTAGAGCTGTGCTGAGCTCCGCACCCATCGTGGGCCTATTGAAGATGACGCAGTAAGCATTGAAAACGTATGAATTTTTTAATTAAAGTATAATGTGATGTGAACTACGTTGTATTTTATTTTAATAGTTAATTAATTAAACAAATATCAGATATCTCATACGGACAAAACTATGTTTTATTATATTTAATGAAAAATATAGAGAAGTATGAGGTAATTACAGGGCTTACGACCTGTCTTCGGCTGGCTTAAGTGATCACGTTAAATATAACGTTCACCAATTCTCACCCCACAATCTCCGCATTTATCAAATTTTTGATAGCTGTATTTATGTTAGTATGTGGACTCGTTTCGATTACCACTTAATAACAATAACAGTGGCTTTGTAGGTAATAATTCAGAAATTGTGTGTTCTTGGACATATTCAAATATTGCTAATTAAATATATTTTTTAATGATAATGGTTTTTTAAAATTTAATTTATTATAATCTAAAAAGGTTTGAAGATTTTATTACGGAGAGAGCGTGATCTAGAAACCAGCCTGACGAAATGAGTTATCATAGACGAGTAGCGGGAGTATCATAATAAGAATTAACGATATAAGAATATATAAAAAATATGAAAATAAAACACGAGATAAAAGTTAGAGTATAAAAAAAAAGTTAAATTTGACTGGGGTACATAGTATTACGTTTTAATTTTTTTTGCGTTTTGTTTATATTATGTATGGTGCTTTACTCGATTTAAAAAATATTTTTTTTTGTTTACATAATCATTCATATAAATTTCAATAAAATACAAATCTATTATTAATTGCAAGAATGATAAAATCGATAAGACATTATCAAAGATGATAAAGACTAATCATACGCGGTATTTTTTACTCTGAAATGGTTTGACGTAAACATTCGTCGAACCAATTATCTTTTAATTTTTTTACTTTATTTATTTACATTATTTATTTTCCCTTTAGAGTGACTGTTGAAGGCAGGTGGGAGATTAAATAGCCGATTCTGTACACAGCACTCACGAATCTCACGTGAAACACTACACTGAGTGAAGCCGGTGGACGCGTTGACATATGTCGCGTACGTCACAATATGTATAAGATATACTGTGATGTCCTTGGGATTGTATGGTTGTTTGTGTGTGTATGAGGGCCGCACCGCCGGCGCGTGTATGTGAGGCTATAAAGGGTGGCGCGCGGCAGTGCACAGCTCTCTTTTATCTGCGGTTCATCGGCTTAATTGTTTGACCTATACTAGAGATATACCATCTACTAAATTGTAGCTTATTGTAATAAAATAATAATAGTTACAAAATATATTTTTTGGACTTTCACATAACCAGGTGTACACTAAAGGCGTACTAAGAAATGAGTATGTTACATATACTAAAATGTTTGATTTTAGAATTGCATTAAAATATTATTTAATTCTTATTGTGAAGTTGTAATTATTCAGAACAGTCTGTGATATTTTAAATATGAATTAAATATATCAATTAGATATTAATTAGTTGGATAATGCACCTTTCCCGGTTTGGAAAGAGATCTAGGTTCGAATCCCGGTGGCGCAACAAAAATATTTTTAGATAAAATTGATTTTATATGTATATCTTTCTAATTAATATATTTAATTCATATTTAAAATATCACAGACTGTCTGTTCTGAATAATTACAACTTCACAATAAGAATGTGTTCTCCTAATAATAAAGTTGTATCAATGTGTCCAAAATTAAATAAAAATGAATTGATAATTCTGGCGTCTACTGTCAGATTACTCAAAGATATTTGAGATTCCGTAAAAATAAGGTAGATGGCTCTTTCAAATAATGGAACGATTAAATGTATTAATATCAAAAAGGTAATATAGCATAACTGTAGCATAGTTGGATAATGCACCTTCCCCGGTTTGGAAAGAGATCAAGGTTAGGATCCCGGTGGCGCAACAACAATATTTTTCGATAAAACTGATTTTATATGTTTATCTTTCTAATTAATATATTTAATACATATTTATTATGTATTGTCTATCCGTGATTCTTATACATAAATGGATTATGTTTCAGTTGTATTTATCATAACGTTTTATATAATTTAATACTTTAATGCCATTAAAATAATAATAAAATATAAATTAAATATATTAATTAGAAAGATATACATATAAAATCAATTCTATCGAAAAATATTGTTGTCGCGCCACCGGGATTCAAACCTGGATCTCTTTCCTAACCGGGGAAGGTGCATTATCCAACTATGCTACAGCGACAATATTTTCAGCGACAGTTTTCGAACCTATATGTTACCTTTTTGATATTAATACATTTAATCGTTTCATTCTTTGAAAGAGCCATCTACCTTATTTTTACAGAATCTCAAATACCTTTGAGTAAACTGATAGCAGACGCCAGAATTATTAATTCACTTTTATTAAATTTTGGACACATTGATATAACTTTATTATTAAGAGAAAACATTCTTATTGTGAAGTTGTAATTATTCAGAACAGACGGTCTGTGATATTTTAAATATGAATTAAATATATTAATTAGAAAGATATACATATGAAATCAATTCTATCGAAAAATATTGTTGTTGCGCCATCGGGATTCTATATTCTGCTATGTTCTGAATAATTACAACTTCACAATAAAAATGTGTTCTCCTAAAAATAATAATATATTAGTGAAAAATAAAAAATAAAAACGGTATAAAAATATCCGGTTCCGATTCAACCCGGTTCGGAAGTCCCAATCAGGCCCAACTGTATGTGTGCTCTATGTTACTTTCAGCCATTTATGTGCTTTATACATAACGCTACAGTCAGATTCAAAACATACACACGATAATACACTAGATCGATCTCTGACGTTAACCTGTACCATACCATGGTATAAAATACCCTAACGCAGCCATGCTGTCAACTCGTGTTACCGTAAATAACAGTTAGAAAAAATGATTTTATTAGCTTAAATGACTTTAATGGCACAAATTTACTCTAAATATTGAGCATTCAATTTTCAAAAAATGATTAATAACATCATTTAGATCATTCATTAAGTTCTATACAATGTGTCCTTCCTTCTAATCTCTCTTTGTTTAATTAGTGAGAAAGAAAGAATTACATTTGTATGTTTGTTGTTCCTTTCATAGTGAAAATAGTGTGTGATCTCTGTCTTTCATATCACATATTGTATTTTTATCAACGAATTAATTTTACAACGGGTTGAATGGAAAAAATAATTGTTTTTGTACGATTCCCTTTTCATAATTGCTTTTTCCTTAGTTATTCCTAAGCGCTAATATTTTCTTTAGGATAATCTAAAATATAAATTTTATGTTGCATGTATTTACCGAAATATTACAAGTTTAATTATATGATGGTAGACTTGTGACACTGCATGGTTTGGGAAGGGTCAAAAAATAAATATTGATCATAAAACAGTAGAAGGAAGAATTAAATAATATAATATAAACACCTACCCAACATCATCCCTCTGTGTGACGTCACAAAGGCGCACAAACCGACAACATATGATTATTAGCAACTTCACTACAGACAGGAATTTTCGGTAATGCCATTAATTATGTTTTATATTTTCTGATATTCGATATCTAATTTATTTGAATGCGTTCCACGAAATAGAGTCTTAGTATTGAAATGTACATACGCAAACACGTATCTATTAAGCCTAAGATAACGCGAAGGTATATTGATAAGACGCTGAATTGAAGATTAGAAAAATATAAAATTTTGTAACAAATATATAAGATTGGTTTAAACCACTATTTGTTGAAAAATCAATATGCTTCAATACCCATGGTATCTTCTTCAGGAAGCAATGTGTACTGAAACATAAAATTATTACTATTTATACTGAATTTTCTAATCATCTTTTGGAAACAAACCATTCTTTTTGACATTAACAAGGGTTTATAAATTATACATATGCGTTTATACAGTCAGATACATTTGAAATTTTAGATTTAAGTAAAGGTGTTAATTGCAAGCTTAATATTATAAAAAAAAAAACAAATCATTTTTGAAAATTATTTGTAGTTCTTACTTAGTTACCCATCACTCATACTTTTGTTTTTATCTATGTTTGTATTTTTAATTTCAGTATACATTGTTTCCTGAAGAAGATACCAAAGGTATCGAAACATGTTGATTTGTCAATAAATAGTGGTTTAAACAAAGTGTTTTTTTCTTATTATTTATATAATATGTGGCCACATAGTAATTTTGCTAATGTTGAAGAAGGAAATATATTTAAGAGTGCCAAAAATTGCATCGATTTAGTATAGTTATTGATATCTATTTCTTTTATTGAGTATTGATAATAGCTGATTAGCCTAGCCTGTTAGTTAACATAGCGTCACGCCATTTCCCCACAAGCGTAGGCAGATGAAGTGGGGAACGTAACAGCTGTATTTTTTTTTTTTAATTTATTTAAAACATTCGCTCTGTTTGCAATAGTTAAAGTGCATATTGTGGAAATTACATTAAGAATTGTAATATATAATATTATGTTTTGAAATAACGCATGTCTTACGAGATGTTCTCACTTTTTTGGGCCTCCCTGTAGTTCTTCCATCAGGTAGGTAAGGTACCTTAAATTTCATCATTTTTTTCATTAATCTGACAATTATAATATGTCCGTATGCATTGTTCAAAGGGATTTAATATTTATTATGGTATAAAAATTTATGAAAATAAAATAAGTAAAAATACACAAATTTATAACATTTATTTATTAATAAAAAATTGAATAAAAATATTTTTTCTTATGTGTATAGTTTTCTGCGCTAATCTGCCGTGTATATCTGAACTTTCAGGTCGAATACGCACCCTGCAATGGATTTCAGGTGTACACGTAATATTAGCTCAGAAAACTATACATAAAAGATTCTGAACAGCTGTGAAAACCAAAGAAATAAATTTTACTTTCTGCCTATTCTTAACATAACAATATACAGGGTTATCCAATAAATATGTTAGAATTTCAAATAATAATAGTACTCATATTTATTAATACTTTGACAATTGCGTTTATAAGTAAATTAAAATTTATTATCAAATTCAAAAAAGATATAATTTTTACGTTGACTTGGTACTACACACACACGACTTTTGAGTTAAGATCACTACTAACTAGAAGTTCTTCCCCTCTACAGGTGTAAATTGTACTAAATTAAATACAGTTGGCTGTGGGGGCCGTAAGGGTGGGGGTGGCTTTATTAATATTATCAAAAACTGAGACGATCGATGTATTGAAAATAATATTTTACTATTCAATCATTTCCAGAAATGGACCTGTCAATTAGCCGCTTAGATCATGTGATATCTTTCAGTTAGAATATTTTCTGTGAATAATGTAAAGTCACTTATAAAATTTTTATTAACCATTTATTGAGTTTAAGTACATCAACCGGTTTCGAAAAATATCATTTTCTTCTACAGGATGTCAATAGCTAAGAATCTATTTTTAAAAAACAGTAATTATTAAAAAAAATAGTTTAGTACTAAACTCAAATTGTTACTTGATGATACAGAATCACTAGATTTTAGAAAAAAAAATTTAGAATGAGACTTGTAGTTTAGTTAATTTAGTTGGTTGTTTATAATTTTTTTTTGATTAGTTTTACGCGCTTTTAATTTAATTTATGACCAACACCGTTTACATACAAAATTGACAATCCCAATTTTTTATCAAAACCATGACCATTTTCTATCAAATGATTAGATAATTCTGAAAAACCACTATTGTTCAAGTTTCAGCTGATGGAGGGCACTGGCAGAGTCATTATTATTATTATTATTATTATTATTAAGATGTGATTAATATTATTTCATTTCCTATCCATAAAATAATTTAAACACTAAACAATTCTATGTACTATTTATTATATTATAATAATGAAAAAATATATATTAGCAACATGTTCGTCAGTGGCCGACTGTACAGTTCCATTAGTAAAAAATAAATCTGTATTTGGGGGTTAAGTCTTCAAGATAATTTTGAAGAGCTACATTATTAAAAGAAGGCTCTACGGAGAATGTTGGATATAGACAGGAAATGATTAAAATCTGGGGTAAGATCAGGAGCTGTTACCTTCCTTTACCCAACAACCTCCCATCCAAGTATTTTAATCGCTATTGTAATGTTAGCAGTATAAATAGCAATATTAATTTGAGTTAAATTGAACTTCGAGGCAATGATTTGAATGGAAATAAACCAAGCAGTTCATATTAGTGTTATACAATTTATGCCTTAAAAGTATATGTCAAAATGTTAATTTTTTTATCAAAATCACTATGAACTAATTCATTAACCTAATGAAGATACAACCAATATAATATGATTTAATAAACATGGAGATGGAGGCGGATTCTGCGTGTCCTCTGGACCGAGAGACGCACATGCTTCTATCTCACAGGAGTTTCGACAATATGCAGGAGCAGGACTCGCGCACACTTGTCCAAAGTTATCCGAAGCTGTCAGCAGTCGCGATCATAATGATAGTCCAAAATAAGCGAGGAATAGGATGGATATCTCGCAAAATGGATAAACCAAATAAAGAAGTTAATAACATGGCCTAAGATCAACTTACAGATATTTTATTTATTCTGTTCATGTTCTTAATATACAGGGTGGTAATAAAAGAAGTGACAACATTTCGTAAAATGTGATATAATTACACCAGTCGGTGTGTCTCGAATGGGGAAGACCAGTGTTGTGTTGGTCGCACCGGGCGCCCGAGTAAACGTTGAATATTATTGTGAACATGTTCTCATACAAGGTTTGATGCCTGACATTACAGCAGGACGGAGCTCCGTCTCGCACAGCCAGAAATACAATCGACTTTCTTCGTCGTGAGAATGTTAACTTCGTCGAGCCAGTAGATGATGCGATATGCGGTGTTTTGATGATTTCTGATTAGCTAAATATTGTGCAAAACAAATTATATTAAGAATTATAATTAATTATATTATGTTTTGAAATAACTCATGTGTTACGATTTGTTCTCACTTTTTTGTTCCACCCTGTACGTACGTATTATACATTATAAAGATTCTTATAAATATACAAAAAAGGCGAACAAGTTTCATAATGTAAGAGATGTTTACTGCCACCTTAACTAGAGCGAAGTCTGTATTAAAGGAGACAGGTTGATCTATCAGATAAATATAAAAACCATTATTATTGTTATTAATATATATATTATTTTTTAAATCTAGGAATGAAGTAAATAGGGTTTTAAAAGAATTATAATAACATAATAAATAAGAAAAATACTCTCACTATACCACGATTGAAACACTATGTAAAATAGAAAATGAATATAAAGAAATTATATGATCATTTCCACGAATATTTGCTCAGTTTCCTTTCTGCCAACACCCAATAACCAGCTTCTGAGATGGTCTTTTAGTTTGTCCATCGACAATTATTTCATACTGCTCGGGAAAATGTTATAGGCTTTGGGGGCCGAAAGATATGGCAGGATTGACCAAGGCTTCACGGTGAGCCTATTCTTTATTGCTCTCGTAGCATAATTCCTTGATGGATATTCATGAAGCTCCTTGTTGGAATGAAAATAAAGGATCAATCTTCTTATATACTTTATATGTCAGGGGACCGCATCGCACAGCATTGAGTGCACGATGAAGAAGAAGAAGAGAATTATAAAAAAATGTTAAAATCAAAGTAATTACATATCTAACGTAGATAGGTTAAATCAAGTAAATGTGCAAAACTGCCAACACAGTACATTTTACATTCCATCTTAAAGAATCACATACGACCGACTGGTAATTTTACCACCGCACGTTGGACAGTGGCGTTTACTATCAGCGCACTCGGCACACAAGTCGTGGTTGCACTGGAAAATGACTACCTTATGATAATTCACACAGCTATTGCAGTATCGGTCGACGTATTTCAGGTCGCCCCTACTGTCCGCGGTATCCGCGGGCCGCGCCCCCGAACCGCGACCCCCAATTGCGGCCAGTTGTTCTGATGATGGCTGAACAACTTGCACGTCAACCTTACAGATTATCACGGAGGAGTCAGAGCGACCGTCGTCGCGCTGGAGGAGCGGGTTGTTCCTTATCACCTGACCTACGGAACCGGCCACGGCTTGATGAATGCGACTCGAGGTGGAAATACCATGTTTCACTTCTGCTGCATTACCGCGGTGTGGAATCTCACAATTGTCTGCCGCCATCTGACGACCTGAAAAAAGAAAAATCATTAAAACACTGATGTTTTTAGAGATGGGTACTGACTCGGTAATCGCATTATTTTTTGCTGTCTCGAGTCTTTAAAAAAAAATTACCCCAGACTCATTTTAATCAAGTTGATTTTTACAATTTAAATCAATCAACAAGAAGAATATATTTATCGAAAAAATATTTTAGCTGCTGACCATTGCGATACAGCAGGTAGCGACCTAGCAGCGAACGGTGCACGTGTATCAATTCTTGTAGCTTCTAACTACTAACAAAGCGAAATACATGGTCACCTATAATGATTATGAAGGGAATAGTTTTGTCGGTTTGTTCAAATTACGTAAAAAATCTAATCATCTTTTGACGATACAAAATTTAGATGGGGTAAATTATTAGAAATAGGTCATTAAGATTTCAGTTTATTTTTGACCAAATATTTATTGTCTTCTAATGTGTTTCTTCATCAATTATTTTTTTTTTTTGTATATTTTTTGTGTTTTGTAATGCACGTTATCCGGATTGTAAGATCCAGATTCGAATCCCGGTAGCAACAGCAATATTTTTCTATAAAATTAATTATATATATATATATTTCTAATTCATATATTTAATTAGTATTAAAAAACTAACAATAAAAATGTGTTCTTCTTATTAATAATAATAATTTTAAACTAAATAATATTTGTATCGATCCTATTAATATGTATTTTTCTTCCTTATTTTTTAAGTTAAATACACTGATACGATGTATTTTTTATATTTTACTAAAAAAATCATTAACATTGTTCTTATTCATAACATAAGTTGCAAATTTCGTGTATTGTCTGGTTTATTACTGATTTTAAGGGAAAATAACATTTTCTTGAACAAAGTAATCATTTTTAAGTATATTATTTTGTATGTAAGTCGCAATGGAATATTTCTAATTACTACGTAGTTATGAAACAAACAGCTTACAAAACGGCAACGTGGTGTTTTAAATCGATATTATTAAACAAAACACCTGACATGATAATATTGAATGTAGAATATTTTTTTCACAAGTGTCAAAATACTGGTTTCAATATATCTTCATATATATCAACTAGGTACTTCAATAAATTATTTAGTTCTCGATGGATTAATTCAAATGACAACATAAATTTTATTTCATTCCATAATATTAATATGAAAAAACCTGGATGAGACTAGTTATTTTTGAGACAAGTCTCGAATGCGAGAAAAAAATCAACAATTTTATTGTCAGGAGAACACATTCTTATTGTGAAGTTGTAATTATTCAGAACATAGGTGTGTGATATTTTAAATATGAATTAACTATATAAATTAGAAAGATATACATATAAAATCAATTTTATCGAAAAATTCGATTCGAACCTGGATCTCTTTTCTAACCGGGCAAGGTGCATTATTCAACTATGCTACAGCGACAAATTTTCGAACCTATGTTACCTTTTTTGATATTAATACATTTAATCGTTACATTATTTGAAAGAGCCATCTACCTTATTTTTACGGAATCTCAAATACCTTTGAGTAATCTGATAGCAGACGCCAGAATTATCAATTCATTATGGACACATTGATACAACTTTATTATTAGCAGAACACATTCTTATTGTGAAGTTCTTCGGAGAGAAAAAACGCAACATTCTACTGTCTCGACACGTTTAACTAATTATATTTCTAAATATGAATTAAATATATTAATTATAAAGATATACATATAAAATTATTTTTATCGAAAAATATTGTTGTTGCGCCACCGGGATTCGAACCTGGATCTCTTTCCTAACCGGGGAAGGTGCTTTATCCAACTAAGCTACAGCGACATTATTTTTAGCGACAATTTTCGACCCTATATGTTACCTTTTTGATATTAATACATTTAATCGTTCCATCATTCGATGAAACGATGAAAAAAAATATATATATATATTTCTAGAGTCAACAAAACTCGTATATAAAGCTTACCACTATTTGTGAGCCTCTTTCCAATATTACGCTTACAGACATGGCAGGCAGAAAATCGAGAAGCGCATCCGGAGCACGCACTGTGGCCGCATTGGAAGGTTGTGGTTTTCTTCCGTAACAGACATAGGCAGCAGCGGCTGATCGCTTGCTCACCATCGTCTTCTGAAGACTGGACGCTTCTTACTACCGAAGCACCGCTGTAGGGAAGTAAATTAGTGTTGCCCATTGGTCGGTGCTCTAGAAAATAAAGCACCAGGTAATATAATTTTATACTGTTTTATTAACCACTTAATTGAATAGTTTAAATACATCTACCGGTTTCGAAAAATATCATTTTCTTCTTCAGAATATCATTACTAACTAAAAACATGTATTATTGTTTCTTTACCAGAATCTATTTCAAAAAAACAACAATTATTTAAAAAATAAATACAAATTTACTCGAATAATTTTAGAACGGGACTCGTAGTTAAATTCAGTTGGTTGTTTATAATTTTTTGATTAGTTTTACACGCTTTATTTATCTCCAACGATTCCAAATTATTTAATTTGTGACGTGTGTGTGTATTTAAATTATTATTTTTGTTAAAGGATAACGTAGGAAATAGTTCTGCCAATTGCTTTTTATTTTTCCCAAATCAAAAACCAATTCGTTCACCAAATTTAAAGAACAATTAAAGAAGTCAACACGTTAAAAACATTCGTTAAAAACAGTAAGATAGTAAAATTAGCGAATTAGTAAAAGAGAAAGTAGACACTTCAATGATTTGTACGCAGTTTTCTAATGTTATTCTGTTAAAAAACAGCAATGGTAACAATTCCATATAAAACGGATCAAGTGAAAGGAATTTTCAATTCTGTAAATAGCTAATTATATGACTTGAGTAATTCACTAGCTTAAAGTCAGAACAGTGTAATATGAATAGCTCGATACACATTAGCGCCATGACTACGACTACGACTAAGCAATTAAAGTCACTACTGGGACACAGATGGCGCTAATTGTAAAATAATGTTTCCGTTTATGTTAATCCAATTATTTAATTTTAATTTGTTTCCCAGAATTTTTAGTAATGCCCAGCTTTATTGCTTGTATGCATCGTACGTCCCTGCGTATAATCTCTTTGAGATGTGTGTCTATGATGAGTCCTGGATAGAGCAGACTCAGTTGTTTAGGTTTTTTTTCAATTTCTTAGCGACTGAGGAAGCAGAAAATCAGGTTATATCTCGTTTTTGGTGAGACGTACCACTGCTATAAATAGGTAGCGATCCACCATTCTGGACCATGTCGGAGGTGGTCTTGTTGCACGTGTGGCAGCTGGATAGGCGAGAGGCGCACTCGGCACAAGCGCCGTGACCGCACTGGAGTGTCGTGCTGCTCTCTCTGATGGCACACATGAGGCAGTTGTCATCAGATTCACCGGAGTAGCCATTGTTACTATCCACCTGAGACATACCACTACTGACAATTGCAGTATTGTCGTAACGAGCGATGCCTATTTCTAAAAAGATACATTTTATACATTAGTGTTGTATTGAAATAATTAGAAAATGACTTGACTAACAAGATACATCCACGTGTGCGAAAAATTTCTCGCCAACACTTGCTCGCCCACAGTTGCTCGCCAACAATTGCTCGCCAACAATTGCTCGCAACACAATTGCTCGCCAGGAAAGTTGCTCGCCAATTGTTTAAATAAATAAATTTACAATTCTATTTTTAATATAAATGAGGTTAGTTTATGTTAGGTTTGGTAATTTTTTTAAATTGTTGGCGAGCAACTTTCCTGGCGAGCAATCGTGTGGCGAGCAATTGTTGGCGAGCAATTTTCCGGTAATCGGCGTTATTACAAGATACCACACAACGAAGCAGAACGCGTCAAGCAAGGCGGTGCCTGAATCATAATTCCCACCAGCCATAAAAAGATAGGGTACCGAACTGCACGCGATAATACAAACTTGGACTCTGAGAGAGTGGGGACGCGAGAAGATAGATAGACGTGTACCGTTTACAGCCGCGATTATAGAATAATTAAACAAGTGGCAATTATAGAGTACGCAAATTCAGATTAAACACACAAAGCTGATAGGTACATACTTCTTATTTGGAAAACACAGGATTGCCAACAGAAATATGTAAAACACTGTGAATTAAAAATATACATATCAGTTTGAAAACTCACCAGATGTAAAAAAATATATTCTCTCTCAACATGACTCTCTTACGGATATTAACATAAAATAGTCTACAATCACTAATCACTAATACACAAAGTTTACAATCACTTTTTAAACCGATTCTATATTTATAGTCATTATTCGTTGCACATATAATATTTTAGAATAAAAGTTAGTGTTTATTTGGAATTCGACTAATTTAGAATTCCATAGCATAGAAAGCAATCAAAGTTAGTGCTTATCCGGCCCAGCGTCACGCCGCTGGCTGTGGTCATCGTGCGATAGCTTGGGCCGTCCCTGCTGAGCACGCCGAGTGGAGTAGTCCCCGTTGCCGTGGAAATAGTTGAAGGTGGCCGCCGCGGCGGGCTGGACAAAGTTGGGTGTCGCCGACGGACCGAATACACCTGCTTTCATCAAAATATTATTAAACCACTTACCGCCAAGTTTTAGATATATCTGTGAAGTTTACATTCATATTATTCTCAATATATTTGAGACCGTAACGAGGTTCTGATTACGTCGGGTGTTGGTTTGCAGTACAACATTCCAATTACTATTGAGAGACTGAGATATGAACGGATTTAGACATAGATCAGGCTTAGAAATCCTGGCATATAATCCATTCGTCCTTTTAAATGCCACAAATCAAATTATTATTCTTCTTCTTCCACAGCGCAACATCCCAAGATGGGATTTAGTCTCCTCCACAAATGCTCTTCACTGACTCCTATCCCCGGTCACTCTTCTCCAGTTCCTAGACTCTCACATCCTTCTCCAGTCCTCTTCCATGACTCTAAGTCGCTTCTACTTCTTGTATCCTGTCATCTGGCATACTTTCAACATGGCCAGCCCATCGCAATCTTTGGGAATCGTCTTTTACTCAATTAAGTTTTCAAGTAGTTCATTTTTTTTTGGTAGTACCTATTCATTTTCTATGTTCATAATTTTTTTTTAGTATTTTACCGTTCAAAGAATGCTAATTTAATTTATTTATCTAGAGCGTACTTTTTTATTTTTATTTTGTAGGTTACATAGATTGCGATAGGCTGGGTATGTTGAAATAATTCTAGTTGATAGAAAAAAAGATAGAAAAATCGTAAATAACCCAGCTGAATTACGCAGACGCAGACCGAGGAAGGGGATTGGAGAAAGATGAGAAGGTACGAGAACTGGAGACGAATGGCCAAGGAAATGAATCGGCGGAGAGTACGCCCCTAGGATGTAGCACCGTGGAAGAAGAATAAGAATGAATCAATTGAAGATGACTGAGCAACGTGTTACTTACCTCCAGACCTAGACTCATCAGCTTCCCGAGATACTAGACAGTCATTATTTTTCACGACACCAGAGCCACGATGTTGAACATTGTCGCGAACATCAATCGCTTTTTGCGGAACTAAAAGATGACCAAAAAATTAGAAAATTAATATTCAATGCAACATTAAAAAATTGTAATAATTTAAAGCGTTAAATACTTCATATGCTAGAATTTTTAAAATAGTTTTACCAATCGTGGCGTCGCAAACGAGGCACTGCTTCAAACTGGCGGAGCAACCCTTGCAGGTTGGGTTGTGGCCGCAAGGCAGAGCATGGTTGTGTTTAGAATTCTTGTGGCACAATAAACATTCATAGGTAGTGGTCGTCAAACTTGGGTCTGGAAAAGAATAGTTCTTTAACGTTGAAGAAACCTTAGATCAGCAAGGGTCGGTTATTTACGATCAGTGGTAAATTTTTGATAAAGTAAAAATATTGCAAAAACAAGTTGTTCGATCGTTAGGAAGAAATATTTTAAATACTAATTTTAATGTATTTAAAACATCACATACCTATGTTCTGAATAATATTTGATATAAGACAAATATACGCTAATAAATACAGACAGACACATTTTAAAACAACTCAATATATAACTTCCAGGACAAATACAAATAACCTACAAACCCCAAGAGCACATACATCATATGGTCAAAGGAACTACAAATGTTTTGGAACTAAACTATTTAATAGAATGCTAAAAGATTTAAATCAATTGAATTGTCCCAATAACATGAAATTATATATTAAAACTTGGATTCGTAATATGGGTAGAGGCAGTATTGGTGCACTCACCCAAACATATTGACTCATACCTATATTAATTATTGCTACAAAGTGATTAAAAAATTAAGTCCACTTTAAAATTGTTCTTCATATACACCATTTATATAGTAATAAATGAAATTCTATCTACTACTTGTATTTCTAATTAATTGTACAATTGCTTGTGAACTATGCCCGTCGAGACACAGAATTTCTCTAGCGAGACGGGCACAGTGCAAACAGATTCTTACATTGTATTATATAGTTACAAATAAAATAAATAAATTACTACCTCACGATATGAATTTGTTTTCCTTAATAATAAATATTTACTCATCGGCAGTATATTCAATAGTTAATTAATTTTATCGTCAGATGTTAAAAATGGCGGACTCTTCACAGCTGTTTCAAACGTCATCTGTCACATTGACACATTGAATGTTTCAGTATACAATAATAAATCATTCAATATTTGAGTGTGTCCAAGAAAGATTTTTACCACCAAAGGCGTTGTTATTAAACAAATTATAGACATCTCATAGAGACGAAGCTATTTATATTATATTATATGGAAAGTATGGAAGTATGGGTATTACAGGGCTTACGACCTGTCTTCGGCTGGTTTATGTGATCACTTTATATAATGTAACGTTGGTTTTCAACTAATATAATAAAATTCATGGTTTCATACATAGTGTATATATTTTATTTAATCTATTGTCAAACCACAAAGCGATTGCTTTCTACGAAAATATGGAAAAAGTCCCTGTAAATTACCTTTATACTACTAGACCTGATTTTCTATTGGTTATCTTTATTAAGTATATTCTCTGATCCTTCGTCCTTAGTTTGCTCCGATAAAACAAACGTATTCCGTGTGCACCGCCGCCCAATGACAATTGACCTAGGCCGGTTTAAATGGTTCTGCAAGTTTTCAGGTTTACCCACATAAAATAGAGTGTACATATTCAAGTTTTTTTTTTTAAATAAAGGTCTAACAACCAAGGTACGTATGATGTTTAAATAAAGAAAGAAGGGAGATTAGTCAGAAACTCACTTCGTTGATTAGCAACTGCAAAGGCGCTGACTTCCTTGAGGTGACTGTTAGTTGAGGTGGCACCACCTTTTACTGCTGCAATGCTGCTGTACGTTGGATGTGTACGTCTTATTGCCGTGTATGGCTCTGGAAAATAAGACAAGTCTCTAAACCAGCTTCGTGCAATTTATAAACAGTAACATCAAACTGATAATATTTCATGAAAGCAATGAGGAGATGATACGAGGGTGGTTTGATGAGTAACTTGGTGTGCATACCGATAGATGGCGCTGACGTTATCTGGTCTCCAGTCATGCTGATAGTAATTCATTGTTTGACAGTTGCTTAAATTGAAGTGTTTAAAAGACTCGAAGAAACTCAAAGGGCAAGTGCGTTCAACATCGAGGGGACTACGTCGAAAAATAAAGTACGTTACAAAACTAGAATTGCTTTCTTTAATATCAAACCAAGTTATTAATCAAAGCTATGTTATGCGTAGAGTCCTAAAGAGTAACTGCAAAAGTTGGTCAAGATCGGTCAAAGGGTTTAGGACTTTTTCGAAAACAATGAGTGTAGACCCGCCGCTTACCCAGGACCGTTTACTGTGTTGTGAGCAAGTCCAATTATTGTACAGATTTATATTGTTATTTGTTTTGACTTATTTTCGTCTGGCGGCCCCTAGACAATGCCGGCTGGGCTACAGCTCGGCTAGTGTATTACTTTTGCTGTACAAACATTAAAAAAAATGAACTGACCTTGTTGTTCAGAGCTTTTCCAAGTGTTGGTCACCGGGGTTTTCTTTTCGAAGTGGCCTTTTGTCGAGTGTTCGTCGCTTAGTACTCCTGATATTCTTTGGCATTCATCTAAAACACCAGTCATTACACTCTGCCCTGAAAATAAAAGATAGAGTAAAGACTTAGGGTGAAATTTTTAAGGGGTGGCAAATACAATGTAATACGAGGTCTGCCAATATAATAATGAGCCAAGTAATGCAACCTGCAACCATAAACATGAACATTTGAATTACCACCAGATTCCTTTGGGGTTCTATTCTCTATTTACTGTCTAATTACTTGGTTCCTAACTCCTTGTAATATAAAACTCAGTATGTCCGGGTAATACACTTCAGAGATAGACAGAGATGGAAGAGAGCTGTTCCCCCAGAGACGGCCTCTTATAATGTTCATCCTCCATCACTCATCACACACACACACACACACACACACACACACACACATACACACACACACAAAACATATGTTATTGTTTCTTTAACAAAATTTATTTTTAAAAAACAATAATTATTTAAAAAATACTTTCCACGAAACATTAGACCGGCATTTTATACAATTAATAATATAGGAAATTTACTCATCAATTCTAAAGACAAAGATGATAAATTTAACAATTCTGGTGTCTATAAACTTAGTTGTAAGGATTATGTTGCATTTTATATTGGTAAAACAGGTTAAATTTTTAATATAAGAGTAAAGGAGCATTTGAGATGCTTGAATAATATGTGGGTGTTCAGAATTTTCTAATCATTTGTTAGAAAATGGTCATTGTTTTATAAAAAAATAGGGATTGTCAATTTTGCATGTAAACGGTGTTAGTCATAAATTGAATAATTTGGAATCAAAAAATTATAAACAACCAACTAAATTTATCCACAAGTCACATTCAATTTTTTTTTTCTTACGTAGTAATTTTGTATTATCAAGTAACAATTTAAGTTAGGTACTAAATTTATTTTTTAAAAACAGATCTGTTAAAGAATCAATAACATATGTTTTTGATGTGTTTTAGTCGTATTTTAATTCATTAAGTGGTTAATAAAACAAAATTAACAATTTAAAATGATGAATTTTAACCACAATATTATTTTTAAGGAGAACATATTCTTATTGTGAAGTTGTAATTATTCAGAACAGACGGTCTGTGATGTTTTAAATACTAATTTAATGTATTAATTATAAATATATACATATAAAATCAATTTTGTCGGGATTCGAACCTGGATCTCTATTTCAAATGAATCCAAAATTTAACAAAAATTAATTGATAATTCTGGCGTCTGCAGTCGGTTTACTCAAAGGTGTTTGTGATTCCGTAAAAATAATGTAGATGGCTTTCAAAAATAATGGAACAACACATGTATTAATTTGAAAAAGTGTAACATAGGTTTGAAAATTTGTCACGAAAAATACTGGCGTTATAACACAATCGGTAGTGTACTTCCCCGGATTGGACAAAATTGATTTTTTATGTATATATTTATAATTAATACATTAAATTAGTATTTACAATATTATTTGATGTTTGTTAGTTTTTCCAGTATGATCCGGAGAGAAAAAATGTCAAAGTTTGCAGTGGTGTTCGCTGGGATTGAAAAAAGTTCACGTGTCGAAGTCAAAAGTGATATGTAAGCTTGTATTTCTTTGATTCCAAGAAATGGGTACCTTCTGAACAGAGAGAATGAGTGGTTTTTTCTGCTATATTGCAGTAATGCAGCAGGGCCTTATTACTAAAAACGTCATTAATTAATTAATTAATTTATTAATTGACAAACATATTTTTTGTTATAACAGAGGTGAATATATTAAAATATAACATTGTAATATGTTTATTGTATGTGGGATGGAGTAGACCCCACCTCTGATATATACAGCGTTGTCCTGGCTACTTTGCTAGACTGCCGTCTGTGTTAAAGTAGCCAGTTTTTTCGTGTTGTTATTTAAGATTCGACAGGAATAAAAATAGAGATAAAAAATATATATATAGAATAAAAGTAAATGAAGTGGGAGTGTTGTAGAATTAGTGTATTATTAATGTAGGCACTGTATAATGATTATGTTAGAATGTTGGATAGCCATGCTTCTGATTGTTCTCTTCCCGATTGGATCATATGTTGGGTCCATATTTGTGTAATCTTATTGGAGTTGAACGATTTCCAGTTGGTGTTGAGTGTGTTGTACAGTTTCGGAGCTAAGGACGTGTAGAATCTTTGATGACATGTCGTTGCCAGATTGTTTCATTAAATAATTCAACAAATATAATATAAATTAAATTAAAAATGTGAAATGCGACATAGCTAATCCGGGTCCGTCGTGTTCGTCCAAATATTGTCAACAATTGGATTCACACGCTGAACTGTCTTTAGGGCTGTTTTTGATGTTTTTAAAACATTTTGGTGCTGTACAACCATCTTATTGACCAGAACTCGCCACGTATTACTTTTTTTATTCCCAAAGGTGAAATCAGCTGTGAAAGGGTGCAATGGTACCCTTTCAAATGTTGAAACAACATCCGAAAGGTCAGAACACAGGCTTCAGATGTTAAAACACAGACCAGTAAATGAATAGACACGATATGAAGTGTATATATTGGAAAAGAGTATGGAGCATTAGTTGCAGGAAGAGGAGCATTCTACACACACTCTTGGTAGAAACATAAATCATAAATGTGTCATAATCTGATAGTTAACCCCTTTTAAGATGATCACTGCTCACATTGTAATTGCCTTAAAGCACATACCAGTAAATGAATAGACACGATATGAAGTGTATATATTGGAGAAGGGTTTGAAACATTAGTTGCGGGCGAGGAGCATTCTACACACATTCTTATTAGAAACATAAATCATAAATATGTCATAATCTGAAGTAAAAAGTATTTATTTTTAGAAAATTAAATCGTTGTGCAAACGAGACGTATTTTTTACATTAAGGCATATTATATTGTTAGCGTTAAAATTTTTGTTCCAATCGAGTCATATTTTTAAAAAAATTCGCGGAACTATTTGATTGCTAAGTGGTACCAAAGCGTTCACGTGAGTGACACTAAAATTAAAATATTAAGACAAGGAAATTGCGATAATTCTTGTCTATGTATTTCGCGGTCTGTGGCTTAAAATATAAATAAAAAATGTTTTCAACTCGTTTTCATTACTTTATTGTCAAACCGCGTACAAGATAAAGCATACTTAATTATTTTGTTTTTATTGAAAACTTGATGTATAAAATATATGTTGAATTTCAGAACAAATGTCTAAACACATATCTAGGAGTAGCCCTGAATACATAAATTAGATTAGTGAAGATTCACCTCGTTCAGCGTAATAGCCGATGGTACTGGCCTGCGTGGTTCTATCATCAGGGTAGCTCTCTGCTGAAGGGATAAAACTTTTCGATCCTCCAGTGCCTACAGTACAGTTGCAGATGAGGCACTGGCTGATGCTGGCAGAGCAGGCCTCGCAAGCCAGAGCGTGTCCGCAGGGTTTCAGGATGGTGTTGGCTTCAGACATCTTGAGGCACACCAGGCATTCTGCGTATCTGGTATTCAATGGTTGCACTGAAACACAATTATAGCTTTATATATTACAATTAAAAAATATAAATGGAATTGACTATGGACTATGACCAAAGAAATTGTTCTCTCATTTAGTCTAAAACAATTATTAATCTGCTAATTTTAAAATAGATTGTGTTGTGGAGGTTCTGAATGCACCTCACACTTACCTGGTTGGTAAACCAGGCAAGTATCAACCTTAAAAGTACAGACGTATCGAACCACAAACCGACAACAATAATATATGTGTAAAGCCATTCAGCAAATAGATATTTTAGCACCACTTCTCTCTCGGCTGAGCAGACCATCCATCAGCAGACGCTTCACGTTCTTAGTGTGTCTATTTATCTGGAATTGTTCCAGCTACTCTGCTCACATCTACATACACACACACACACACACCCACTCCAATCATCTGAACATAGTGACCAGCTAGGAGATATAGGGTCCCAGTATTCACTCATACTGATAATCACATACACAGGTACATTTTGACATAATACACACTTTCTTTCACAACAACACAATTGCAATAACATACCACCAACACATATACTGGTGACAACCCCTTGACCAAACTGAGAAACAGTATTAGAAATAAACATAGATAGCTACATCCCTAATGAACAGTTAGCCTTATTTAGGGGGGGTGGGGATGTTTACGCGCGTTTGATTCCTTCGACTGGCACCTCTGGGTTTTTTTTGGTGTAGTATGATTGTCTATGCGGTGTGAAGGTCGGCGCATTCAGCGACTGGCGCCAATTGCGGTCGGTAGCTCGTTGGATAAGGATCTTTTAACAAGCGGCGCTCTGGGAGTTGATTATTTTAGATCAAGAACAATCAATATTGAAGCTCAACACACCATCAGCGGAGGACCAAAGCAACCACCATTCCAGTGATCTTTATTACTGTATAGATGGACATATTATCAATAGAAAACTCTGGAACAAAATGAGCTATCGAAGGAATTTACGAGAACACTTACTTTTCAAAATGCCACTTGTGTTAGATTAAATAATCAAATGAATAATTGAATAGCTAAATAGACTATTTACTCACAACGATGTTTGGAGAATAAAATACAAGATACCAGACTCCACATCCACATGGATCTAGAAGATGAATAGAGAAGATTGAGAGAACTCTGACTGCTGGGAGGATGGCTGATTGAAAAGAAGGCTGCAATACTAAACAGTTGCCGAGAATCGAAGAACGTGGAAGCGAAGGATTTGATTAGTTTGCAGTGTAAAACATGAATGGCTAACTAGCAAATATGTTTAGATTTTTGAGTTAAAATGAAATGTGAAAATTCAAAACTCTAGTGTAATAATCATTATTTTTAAATTTTTGGAATCAAGTCATATAATTCTATAGGAAAATATGTATCTGTAAAAAGCTGTGAGTATGTCGCCAATTATGCCGATGTTTACATGAAAAGGTTTGAAGAATATGGAGGGTTGCGTATGTAGAACTAAAATGATAAAATAAACACCTTTGAAAATCAACGCATCTGACGAATTAATTTTCACCCTGTTGGTAATAGTTGTCTTGCAAACGATGCAAACAGTCATCTTTGATGCGCATTCTGAGCATGCACTGTGGCCACATTGGAAGTTCATGGATCTCAATTTAACGTTACACACTTTACAAAGTGAGCTGGACTGCACGGTGTTCTTCTTCAGACTATTCAGGTAGCGGTCTTGGAGACCGCTTTTCACGCCGTATATTCCACTCTTGTCTTTGGCAGGTTGTTGCTTCAAAATTGCACCACCGCTTGCTGTCGGACATTGCTCTGGAAAATAGATATTAAAATTTCGCATAAAAAAGTAGATAATGATATTAAAATGATTAAAAGGTTTGGATATCATGGAACTTGTCCACAGATTTTTTTTTATAGGTCTACCATATCTCCAGTACCGGCGGAGCAGGTGCCTGGCTGTGGCGGTCAAATCAAGGGGGTGACCAAATATATTGTAGAGGACAGCCGTTCAAATTCATAGCCGGTATCTGCATTAAATACCTAGCCGGTGGCAAAGTGCTGCCGCCACAGTCCGCTTCGAACACATCTTCTGTTTCGTTGCCCCGCCACGGTGCTCGGGAGCCGGCGAGGCCGACACTGAATACCGCCGACTTGCTCCTGTACTTTTCGCTTCTCTATATTTAATTTTTACAGGCATACCTTCTATACTCTTTGCTCTATCCTCTGTCACAACAAACGACCCTATTAAGAATATTGTTGTGAAACATATTCCATGAACGCATCTGTATATTTTGATAAATAAAAATTCCGTTCGCAATATTTTAAGATAAGTTCGAAAAAGAAGTGTTTGAGAAAAACTGCGTGGGAAGGGATGTACGAAGGGTTGTAGTAATTTGATATAGGGACAGGATAGTAAAGATTCGTGGATCAACCAGGAAGAACGACTTTTCAGGATTTTCTGTGCTGTAGTCACAGGTCTTCTGAACTTCACAAAACTACTTTGCTGATTCGCACAAAGCACTGTGTATCACTTACAATGATAAATGTAATATTCGACACGCACCGCGAGAAACCGAATACACAATAATAATTCAATGTTATAAAGTCAGTGTGACAACCTCGTAGCAGAATATTCACAGTTCAAAAGTCATAGACACAATACACACAAAAAAGTCGTGCTCTGAGGTATAGAGTAATGATGAGCTCAAAATCACGAATCGTGAGTCAATCACTGATATCTTTGAGTCACGCTCACTGTCAGTGATTGAATATCTGAGATGATCGTGATTCGTGATTCAATTTTTTGTTATTAAAATTGTATTGATTTTCTGAAGCCGCTGTTTAAATCGATTATCACTTGAATCAGGGCCATATACCAGTTTGTTTTTATAATTTGATTAGCGCCATCTAGTACGTAGTAGTTTTACGTATTTTGCTGAGAATTTAACCCGAAAAATAAATTTTTTTAAGCATTTTAATTCTCTATGATTGATTGATTTATATTAATTATTTACGCTAGAATATGTTTTTTACGCAAATGAGGTTTTAATAATATAAATATTTGTAATATAGTATTTGTATGTATAATTTATAAACCCTTATCAATATTAAAAGGAATAGTTTGTTTCTAAAAGGTGATTGGAAAATTCTGAATAGTTATTGTTATTTAGGCATCTCAAATGCTCCTTAATTCTAATATAAAAAAATAATTTTTTCCATTGCAAATTAATTTGTAGATAATTCTTTAATTTGTTATCGATGTAAAAAGCTGGTTTTTGGTTTTTCATATTAGTTCTTACTTATTCACCATTTTATAGTTTTGTTTTTATCTATGATTGTATTTTTAATTTCAGTATACATTGTTTTGCTGAAGATGATACCACAGGTATTGAAACATTTATTATAAATATGAAATTTTGAAAATATTGAAGGAGTATTAAGTTCTGTTTGAAAATATACACTCTTCACAACAACAAACCTTTCAAAGGAGTCGCGGCCAGCGATCCGTCAATCTTGATCCTGCTAGCGATGTTCTGTTTGCAGGTGATGCAGAAGTACAGCTTGGCAGCCCACTCGGGACCATTATCAAAGAGTGAGACGTTCTCCTCTCCAAAACACACGAGACAGCAGCGGTTCGCGTCCTCGCTTTTCACTTCAGGGGTCTTTCGGTAGTCAGATGACATCGATAATGATATGCCAGCATTCCTTACTGCAGAACCGTTATTTGAAAAATTTCGTTCCAATATGTTCATCTTTGGCTCTCGCTCTGGAAAATAATAACACTTTAAATATACCAGCATGACGTGCTCTTGGAACCACACGGTAACGTCTGACATTTACATCCAGCGGCGTAACTACAAAAATTGGGCTCCAATGGAGAATGGGAAAAAAGAACCCCCTAAATAAGTATTGTATACTGTTAATATTATTAGGAGAACACATTCTTATTGTGAAGTTATAATTATTAAGAACATAGCTATGTGATATTTTAAATATGAATTAAATATATTAATTAGCTTCTGCTATCAGATTACTCAAAGGTATTTAAGATTCCGTAAAAATAAGGTAGATGGTTCTTTCAAATAATGGAACGATTAAATGTATTAATATCAAAAAGGTAACATATAGGTTCGAAAATTTGTCACTAAAAATATCGCCGCTGTAGCAAGTTGGATAATGCACCTTCCCCGGTTTGGAAAGAGATCCAGGTTCGAATCCCGATGGCGCAACAAGAATATTTTATCTTTATAATTAATATATTTAATTCATGTTTACTCTTAATATTAGTACTGCATGATTTATTTATTAGGCAATAAGAACAAAATTTGTCTCATATAATATTTACACTTTACATGGCATTCGCACTTGCAATTTAAAAAATACTTTACTTTATAATTATAATATATATATATATTATAAGTATAATTTCTAATAATTTACCGATGTGCTTGTCACAAGTGAGGCAATCCGTCAGGGTGGCTGAGCACCTTTCACAGGCTGGTGAATGCCCGCAAGGTTTCAGAAGACAATTGCCTACTTCAGAAATCTTATTGCAGACCAAACATTCCTTGGCTTCGGACGATGATTGTACTGAAAAATGACACATCTTTTATATTCTGAAGTCAGAAATGTGTATACAGATAAAGAAGACTAGATCAACCGGAATGCCACTCCGGTTCGAGAGATTCTTGCAAATATAGTTCGTGCTTAGTTTCAATATCAATTACAGCTCCTGTATATTATTTTCGGTTCAATAAAAACTATTAAAAATTCTAAAGGTCCGTGTCCACGTAAAGAGACAATTCGAAATTTGTTTGAGGTACATCCCTAACCTTTATATGCCATGAGCGCACTAACACGCTAAACTTTGTACGTCATGCCAAGTTAACACGTATTTTTGAACCTTTCAAACATGCAAGGATTAAAGTTATATTTTTATATCATTTTGCCATCTGCGGACGACAGATTCCAGCTTTTGATAGATATGTCAAAACCCTTAACGCTTAGTCTTACCATGTGTGGTGTCTTGCATTTTAAATAGAGTGGCTGTTAAAAGGTCAATATCATGTACACGTGTTGAGAATTTGATCTAGAGATGAATTCAGAATTTGATTGAGATTGGTAGAAAGAGACAGAAATTCTAAACAGTATTATATACCTACCTCTTTTAAGGGACGGTTATGTGATCGGTGGTAACTTTTAACAATGGTAATGTGAATCAAACTCCGGAACACATCTGCGTGATATTGAGGGATGCTCGTGAGAGAGTATACTTGATAGTTAGCCCTTTAATGGCTGTCTTGTACCCACTGGTCCCTTTACATACGTACATAACACATGATTATCTGTTTGTTTGTAATGTTGTTATATACCTGTATCTTAAAAAATAAATATAGATAGCACTTAAAAGGGCGCAGAAAGGTTAATTAAAATCTCTGTTCATTTTTGCAATCTCTTACATTACCTTTTGTTTTTTTTTCTTCTTTCTTTTGTAATAAATTGAAACTTCACAACGGTTCCGGAAAAGGGTGTATTAACTAATAAATTGATTATGACGGATTCTCCACAGTTGTTTCAAAAGTCGTCTGTCACATTGACACTTTGAAAGTTGCAGTGTATGACAATTAATTATTCAATATACCGCAATGCAGCAGATATCGAACGCAGAGGCGAATAAAGCCATTATTTGTCGTACCACAATATGAGGAGAGATTTATTATTTATGACAATAGTAACATTGATGTACCAACAACCCGAACACGTAAAAAGGTATCATAGTAATAACTTACCATGGTAAAAAACTATTACTAATCACACAACCGACCCTTAAATTTAAACATAATTCATTGAATTTATTTTGCTTTAATAATAATAAAGTTGTATCAATGTGTCCAAAATTTAATAAAAATGAATTGATAATTCTGGCGTCTGCTATCAGATTACTCAAAGGTATTTTGAGATTCCGTAAAAATAAGGCAGATGGCTCTATCAAATAATGGAACGATTAAATGTATTAATATCAAAAAGGTAACATATAGGTTCGAAAATCTGTAGCATAGTTGGATGGTGCACCTTCCCCGGTTAGGAAAGAGATCCATATTCGAATCCTGGTGGCGCAACAACAATATTTTTCGATAAAATTGATTTTATATGTTTATTTTTTTAATTAATATATTTAATTCATATTTATTTTGTTTTCAAAATCACCTAACTGACAAACGACAATGAGGGTAGACCCGCCGCTTACCCAGGACCGTTTATAAACAAAAGCTACTATATTAGCATTTTTTAAATGCTAATAGACAGCTGTGCAATTCCATCTGTCACTTAAGTGACAAAACGGAGCAGCACTGCCGCCGTTGACATCGGGGAGTCCGACTGGAAAAGCAATCAGACCCCCACCGAAGCCGGTCTAACCAGAATTTCCCACGTGGATACCCACACACTTATAAATTCCCGGAAAAAAATCACGTTCCTACCTTGCTGTGGATATCTACTTATGGCTAGTAAAGACTCACCTCGTGGGTCGGGAACATGTTCTGATACTGGAATCACTTTCAGCCGTCGTCCTAAATAAAAAAACACTGATAAAAAAATTGCGATCGATAAAAAATATTATTTTTAATTGTTAACTTATTAATTAATTTAAAATTATTCGAATAAATTTGTGCTAAGTAACAATTTGAGTTAGGTACTAAATTTGTTCTTTTTTAAAAAATAGATTCAGGCAATGAAATAATAATATATGTTTTTGGTTAGTATTGAGATCTTGAAGAAGAAAATGGTATTTTTCAAAACCGCTAGATGTATTTAAACTCAATAAGTGGTTAATGAAACAAAGTTAACAAATAAAAATAATGAATATTAATCACATGAATTTAATGATCAAAATTATAAATGGTTTTTTTATCAACTGGAATTCAATATTTCAAAAAATAATGATACTATTTCGAATGATTTGTTTACCAATTATTGCATCACAAGTGATGCAGAGTATCATCTTGGCGGAGCAGTCGTCGCACGCAGGGCTGTGTCCGCAGGGGTCCAGGACACAGTTGGCCAAGGAAGGCTTGCAGCACATCATGCAATTCACCGAGTCGCTTCTCTCATATCGTCCTGGAAGGAAATGTTAATAAACTCTTCATCAACGTTGTAATCGTCGCCGCCTCCATCATCATCATAACTAGTGATGAGAAAAAATGCTACTCACTGGTGTGATTGTGATTGAAAACTGTGACTGTGATCACAGTCTCTGATATTACAATACACCAAATAAAAAAAATAATTTCGAGTGTATTTATTTATATTATTAAAACATAATTCGCATAAAAAACATATTCTAACATATATAATCAGTAGAAAATTATTGCATATATGTACATACATACACACACATACCTACAAAATGTAAAAAAATTAAGTTACCAATAAGGTAGCATAAATGGCTCTAATAAAATTACGGACAATCCGGTCGACGGCGCTAATCTATAGAATTTTTAACAAAAAAAAAATTGATTCATCACGATATTCCCAGATATTCAATCACTGATAGTGATTGTGACTCGAAGATATCAGTGATTGAATCACGGTTCGTGATTTTGAGCTCATCACTAATCATAACATATCACACGCATTCTTTTGATTGTTGCTGTAATGTCACAGAGTGAGGTTTGGAACAACTTTCCGATGCCAATTCCCTGTCAAGTCAATTTCCCAAAAGCCAAAATCCCGAAAGACTGACTGTTTAATACACGTAAATGCATATTTTATCTTCTTCTCCTGTTAAAACTGATTTAAATTTAAAACTGAATTTTACATACAATGGTTTAAACATAGTTAAATATAAATACATTTTTTAATTATGTCTAACCACACAGAAAGACTACAGATTAACCTTTACCATACCGTGATATAAAATACCCGAATGCAGCCATGCTGTCAACTCGTGTTACCGTAAATAACTATTAGAAAAAATGTTTTTATTAGCTTAAATGGCTTTATTGGCACGAATTTACTCTAAATATTGAGTATACAATTTTGAAAAAATGATTAATAACATAATTTAGAGCATTCATTAAGTCGTATACAATGTGTCCTTACTTCTTATCTGTCTTCATTTAATTAGTGAGAAAGAGACAATTACATTTGTATGTTTTTTGTTCGTTTCACTGTGAAAATGGTGTGTGATCTCTGTCTTTTATATCACAAATTGTATTTTAACAACGTATTAATATTACAACGCATTGAATGGAAAAAATAATCGTTTTTGTACGATTCCCATTGATTCATAATTGGTTATTCACTAGTTTTCCTAAGCGCTAATATTTTCTTTAGAATTATCTAAAATATAAATTTTATGTTGCATGCATTTACCGAAATATTACAGGTTTAATTATGATGGTAGACATGTGTTACTGCATGGTTTGGGAAGGGTTAACAATAAATAACATTTTTTATATAATAACACAAGACACTTTGTTTAATCCAGGTTTTTACACTAATAACAAATTAAAGAATTATATACTATAATTAGTATTAATTAGAAAGATATACATATAAAATCAATTTTGTTAAAAAATATTTTTGTTGCTACCGGGATTCGAACCTGGATCTCTTTCTAAACGGGGGAAGGTATATTATCTAACTATGCTACAGCGACAGTACTTTTGACGACAAATTTTCGAACCCATATGTTACACTTTTTCAAATTAATACATCTACCGTTCCATTATTTGAAAGCTATCTACTTTGTCTTTACGGAATCTCAAATACCTTTGAGTAAACCGATAGCAGACGCCACATTAATTCAACTTATATATTATTAAGGCGAACACATTCTTATTGTGAAGTTGTAATTATTCAGTACATTGGTACATGATATTTTAAATTCTAATTAAATATATGTTCGAAAATTTGTCGTCAAAAGTACTGTTGCTGTAGCATAATTGAATAATACGCCTTTCCCGGTTTGGAAAGAGATCCAGGTTCGAATCCCGGTAGCGCAAAAACAATATTTTTCGATAAAATTAATTTTATATGTATATCTTTCTAATTAATACATTTAATTAGTATTTATAATATCACAGACCTATGTTCTGAATAATTACAATTTCACAATAAGAATGTGTTTTCTTAAATAATTATATATGAAATAACAAGGAAAAGGATAGTATTTAAAAAAAATCGGGGGTCTGCATATTAATTTGCAATGATTGCAAAAATTTTTGGACAGAAACTAGCAGATATTTTGATATTAGAATAAAGAAGCACTTGAGATGCCTAAATAGCAACAACTATTCAGAATTATCCAATCATCTTTTGGAAACAAAACATTCTTTTGACAATAACAATGGTTTACAGTTAGATAAATTTGATATTTTAGAAATGATAAAAAGTGTTAATAGCAAGCTAAATATTATAAATAACTAAATCCTCTTTGCAAATAGTCATCGTTTAAATTTGTTTTCATAGTAGTTCGTACTTAGTTACCAGCAACTTATACTTTTATAGTTTTGTTTTTTATCTATTTATGCATTTTTAATTTCAGTATACACTGTTTTCTGAAAAAGATACCATAGGTATCGAAACGTGTTGTTTTATCAAAGTGGTTTAAACATAGTGTTTTGTATTATTATTTATATAATATGTGGCTACAAAGTAATTTGGCTAATATTGAAGAAATTACATTTTTTGTGTATAATTCTAATGAAGGAAAATAATTTTATAAGTTTCGTTAATTTTCAGTATAAGGTTGACCTAACACTAAATGATTTTTTTTATATAGAACAAAAATTTTAGTTTGGTCATTTCTAATGCTAAGTGTGTTTTCTATTGAATTTTATTTTTAAATGTTAATTAAGCAATAGTTGCAACAAACCTCACCATGATATCCAAAACAATGCATTGGTATTAATTATACGAGTATGTAATGAATTATTCCATTATAACTATTATAATAAAATTTTAATATTTTTAATAACGAATCGTATTTCAAACCATCTAACTTAATCCATAATTCCAGTAAAACAAATACACTTAATTATTTTATTACGAGTAACATAGCCATCGATATGAAAATGTGCTTCGTGCTGTTTCAAAACGTTCCAGCATCGTTCTCACTAAGGTTTCACGTAAATAATAGTTATTTTCGTTGAAAAACTGCACGATTTGCAGTTTGTATGGGTGAAACTGCAGTTTATTATTCAAAATAACGTGCACTATTGATTTTTTTATTATACTATACTTATCGATTTAAGCAGATTGCGCATAATTTCACGTCGAACTTAAGCCACATGTTCTGGCGTCGCTGCTGACGTTGGTGGTCCCGGAGGAGTTTGGTTAACCATTGTCCCTTCTTGCCTAAACTTTTGAACACAACATCGGATAAGTTGCGCGCTCAGCCCATCACTTACTCCGCATGAACTAATGAATCACCGCACTTTAAATATTGCTCAACCGCGAACGAGCGGTGCGCTCCCGACCAGTGACTCATTGCGACTGGCAAATCTCGGATGGTTTACGAGTAATTACAATTTAATCTTAAAATTTTTCCGCTGGACACCCTGTATATGCATTAAAATAAATTCTTTGTTACATAGAACGAATCGTTGATGAATTAGGCACATATTTTAATACAAATTAATAAACGTATCGATTGAAATCAATTATCTTTCTAATTCTGAAAAACTGTAAAAAAATACCTAACCAAACCAAACCTGTCACATTTTGTCTATCACCAAAATGATATAATATATTTTTTAAATCACATTTGCTTTAAATGAATGTACTTTTTATTTTATACATTCCTCATTTAAATTGTCCCCTTTAAAGACTAATACTACATAAATACTTGATTTAATAAACCGTAATAAGAAATATATTAGCCCTTTTTTTAACATATATGTATGTTACAGAGAAAATGAGAATTTTCTAATTTCGTGATTGCAATTTTGGCCCTTAGTTGGATTCACTAGTCTAAACCGAGGGTACGTCTCACACACTCCAGTAGAAACCCAACATTTTGGACGTTCCACGACTATGTACTGCGGTGTGTGGGATTGATATGGGAGAATTATGTCAGGCATATGCTTCAGTGATTGAGTAAAAATGGCTGAAGAAGAATAATCGCGTTTATTAAATACAAGACTTGTAAACACTTACGAGACATTTTCCTGTTGATGCTGTGGAAAATATTCTATAATTTGGTATCAACTTTACAACTCT
Organism: Eubasilissa splendida; assembly: GCA_031772225.1. Classification (NCBI taxonomy): domain Eukaryota; kingdom Metazoa; phylum Arthropoda; class Insecta; order Trichoptera; family Phryganeidae; genus Eubasilissa; species Eubasilissa splendida. The sequence goes on from CM062862.1 coordinate 2,764,133, forward strand.
GAAGGAACCTTGAACACTTGTACTTGAAAATGATCACCAACCACTCAGTTCCAACCCATGTAGATTCCAACTGATGTGTTGTGGCATATCTCTGCCACGCAGGCGAAACTCATTTGATACTGATAAATACACTGATAAGTCTATGAGAATATAAAATTATCGTGGCTTGCAGACACGCTCACAGGCAGTGCTGAAAAATAATCAAAATGGATTAACAGATAATAAGTACACACTTACGGGTGTGAGTTTTATTATATATTTAGTTTATACTAATTAAAATATAATTTGTACTATGTGATATATTGTATTTATTTATTTAATTTATTCTTAATCTTAACTGTTGTAAACAAATATCAGATATCTCATAGAGACAAAGCTTGGAATATATTTGGAAATATGGGCTAATTATAGGGGTTACGATATTGTGGGGGTAAAAGACCTGCGTCCATCCCTTACGCCGGCTAGTCAGTGAAGAACACTAGATCCGCGGGTTCTTTTACTTGAGCAACACCTACCCACCTTATTTTTGTCACATTCTGCTTTCATCCTAAACTGGGAAAAATTTATAGTAACATCTGGAAGCGAAAAATAAAATATGTAAAGATCAGATTTAGATATCTTTCATTAGAAAAAGAAACATTTCTAATCAGAATGAAACGTAATAAATAAAATAAATACAATAAAATAAAATCCTCTCGACGAATCCTCATCTCGTCGGGTTGCGCGCGAGTTCGACGTCCTTCCATGACAACCAGATGTCTTGGCTCCACATCATGTTTGGCCCTGCAGCATCCGGGCCGACAGAACAACAGAATTTGTTGAAGACTGATTATCAAAATAAAAAATGTCGCCTACAGTGAGGCGACTAACTCACGGGCGATATCTAAAGGTCATAAACGAAAGACATATATCAGAAGTATGCACCAGAAACCAAAGGCATAAACTAGACGGAAACATCTTGTTTCCCATAAAGATTATTTACCATGCGATTAGATTAACAAGTTAATAGTAAATTATGCACTAGTGATTGAACAATAAAAAATACTTACCCTCTGGCTATAGTGAATCGCACATAGCTACATTTTAGTCTGACAGCTTCGTCGATGGTTTTGAAAATGAACCATTGATGCAACCGACTTAACAACTTGAGGGTAACTATTTGTGAATTGCAAGGTGCTCAACAAAAAAATAAGTGACGGAGCAATTTCGTACGTGGCCCAAATTTATAACGTCACAATATATTTATATATATAACGTTCACCATTTCTCACCCCTCAATTTCCACACTTATCATTTTTTTGAAAGTTGTATATATGTTAGTATGTGAACACCATCGCTATATATGGACCAAACTTGATAATTCATTTTTTCCATTTTTTTAAACAGCATATATGTCATCGCTATGAGAGTCTGATTTTTTTTTAACTTACTTTTAAAGCAATATTCTTTTTTTGTAAAATATTTTTTGACATATTAGACTATAATAAAACTGTATGGTGCGGCGTGCGGGTAACTTAAACGGTGGCTTGACACTGTTCAGCCGCACTGACTGTTGCTCGGAACCGTACTCACCACTTGTATATATTATTAGAGATGAGGCAGGGGGTCTCAGATCATCACCGGCAGCTTTATCGAAGGTATGAGAAATATGCGACCTCAACATCAGAATTACTTACTCACCTTTAAACAAATAAATGTCAATGAAAAAACTTTGATGTTAAAAAAATTAAAAGTTGACATTCGAATAACATACCATCAATCACATTGCTATTTTAATTCGTGGTTTAATACAAAGTGATTGTGATTTATGTAAACAATAAAAAAATTGTTGAATTCAAAATGGTTAGAATTGGAGAGAACTAAAAAACGAGAGATGGGAGCTTTCACTGCTTAATGATTATTATTTATACTTTTAAAATGAGCAATATTAATTTTCAGAATTTCTTATCATTTGATAGAAAATTGTCATGGTTTAGATAAAAAATTGGGATTGTCAATTTTGCATGTATACGGTGTTGGTCACAAATGAAATAATTTGGAATCGTTGTAGATAAATAAAGCGTGTAAAACTAATCAAAAAATTATAAACAACCAAATGAATTTAACTACGAGTCCCATTCTAAAATTTTTTCCTAAAAATTTTTCGAGTGTACAATTTGAGTTAGGTACTAAATTTTTTTTTAAAAATAATTGTTGTTTTTTTAAAAATAGATTCTGGTAAAGAAACAATAATATATGTTTTTAGTTAGTATTGACATTCTGAAGAAAAAAATGGTATTTTTCGAAACCGGTAGATGTATTTAAACTCAATAAAGTGGTTAATAAAACAAAAATAACAAATAAAAATATGATTACTAATTAAATGTATTAATTATAAAGATATACATATAAAATCAATTTTATCGAAAAATATTGTTTTTGCGCCACCGGCATTCGAACCTGGATCACTATTTCCAATCCGGGGAAGATGCATTATCAAATATGCTACGACAAATTTAATTAAATGTAAAATGTAGGTTCGAAAATTTGTCGTCATAGATACTGGCGCTGTAGCATAATATCTTTATAATTAATACATTTAATTAGTATATAAAACTTCAATGTCACAATTAGAAATCACTCAAAAAATGATAATAAAAATTATTCTAACAAATAAAGAGACTATCCAAATTTACAACTTTTCACAGATTTTAAAGTACCAAAAATATCAAACATGTACAAAAAAAAAAATCAATAATTCAAATTTTCAAAATTAAAAATCATTTAAATTTTAGAAGCGAATTCCGATCAACGAGATATCAAATTGATATCCCAAAACTAAAATATACCGCAACTCAAAATCAATATATTTATCAAGGTATCAAATTTTTTAACAATCTCCCCATCACAATTAGAAAAATTACGGACTATCCTAAATTTGTAACTGAACCAAAAAAAATATATGTACACAGACTAACTGAAACGTAAATTAACTCGTATATACTCCTTCTCTATACACGAGTCTTACTCTCATAGAGAAGAGACAAATGTTAAAATATATATATATATATATCCACTGATTATTCAAATTGTATTATATATTTAATATTAATAAAAAAAAATTATAATATAACATTCTTCTCTTGTATTTTTTATTCTGTTGTTCTAATTTACGTTTAATTGAATAGATTTTACCAATTATCATTAAAACATAATTTCCTACTTTATAGTTTATTATTAAACCTTGACGAAACATATGTAAGATTTTTATCACAAAATTTTATAAATCATTTTATTTTAATATACAACTGAATCTCAAGTGGAGCTGCTATCGAATACATTTTTGAAGATTTTTATCTATCATTAAATTACATATTTATATATATATATAATACATATTTATTAATTTTAGTTAAGAATACAATTATTAATACGAGTGTCTTAATATATAATGGGTGTAATTTGTCATATTTTTATGTACTCCCATATGGTACTATATATACCTTGTGCATTGTTTTAAAAACCTTATTAAATCAATCAAAAATAAATTCTGTAGTCACCTGGTACCTCTCACATGAAAAAACTAGTGCTCTGCCATATTAGCGACTCCCTTAGAAGACTATGGTGTCATATTGTCATATAAGCATATAATGTTGATTGTTTATATTAGAATTTAATGCATTGATAACGTTCATTTTTACTTTACATTATTAACTTTAATTTTATTTACTTAACAGAAATTATATATGTTAAATAAAATAAAAATTCGAACCATAAAAATATGTTCTATGCATGTATGGTGTGATACGTGTAATTGAGACATTATTATTGTATTTGAATATTCTGTCATATACGTAACTAACTTAGCCCCAGTTCTCTAATAGTGTCATTTTGGGATACATTTATGACCTAAAATGTTATTTAATTTCATAACTTTACTAACAAAAAATGGAGAAAAATGTTGTAATTTTTTTGTTTACTGAAAAATGACTTTTTGAGTTGTATTAGTTTTGATCTAGGTGTGCGATATTTGTAATTTCAATGCAAACTTGTCTCATGTCTTTGTTTGAAAAAATATATTTTAAGATGTAATACAATTTGATAAACATTGTAATACATATGTAATCTATTAGTTGTTTGTTCGATTGTCTTATCGTATTATCAGTGATGTGAGCGCTTCTCTGTTTGTCACACCTTTTTAACCGTTCGGGTCCCCCCCACCGCGCACCCCGTGCCCGGCAACCCGGTCGTTCTTCGCACACACACTTTCTTACGCCCACACACAGTCGTAAAGAATATTACACTAACGGACCCCGGTAAATGATTTTCAAACTTGTCAGGTATATAATTTAATCACAATCAACATACTTGTCTTTTAAATTCATTCAACAAAAATTACTAAATCTTCATAAAAGAAATTCATAATCCAAATTCACTTTGCCAAATATTAATATTACGTCCAAATTGCATCACCTATTGCTGATAAAAATCTCGCGTAAACAAGATGTACCCAGTCTATAAATAGACCATGCGAATGGACACGTGCGGATCACAAACACAGATTGCCCAGGCACTATTTCCTGCAGCGAAGTAACGCGCTCGATCCTCCGGACTGAGATGCACACAGAAGCGGACAGCGTCGACTGAACTCTCCAATTTATGATTTGTAAAAACAATATATTTTTAAGTTTAGTAGTTATTTATTTTAGTTTAAATATATAAGGATTATGCTAGAATAAGGCGGCACTGTACATAAAGTGTCGCGCCTAATTAATTTGAAATACTTAACTTCCAGTAAATTGTTTAGAGGGTTTTTTATCAGAATTTTTTACCCTTCCAATTCATGTATTAATATAAAACACTTATGATGTTTATTACAATAAGGTAGTTAGAAAAAGTGTCAAAGCGATTAGCGCTGATGCACTTGTAGTAGTAGATTTGGCGGTCTAGCTGCATGTAGAGTACTCAGAGTATCGTAGACTCTAAGGAATTGGAAAAAAAAAACACGTGCGGATCAAACAGAACAAAAAATATCGCGTCACGAGAGTCCGACTCCTATGAAAACATGCCCAGGGAAGCAAACACTACGGTTGTTTTTGCAATTCAGTCTTTTTCCCACATTTGTCATCGCCGCTTCACGGAAGGGTATAAAAACAGCCCCCAGCACAAAATCAACATCTACTCAAATACCGCCGCTTTCCGTTAAGTTGCGTCGCATCCGCGATGTTCTTTCGGTGTTTCTTTTAAAGTTAAAATGCGTCCGAGTCTTTATTGAATCTTTTTATTACGTGAATATTGGTCCACCATTGGAAGTAACTGGTAATTGGAAGTGTGGTGGTAACTTTTGTTCAGATGTCACAGTAAATTTATCATCCGACACCCGAAGTCGCCACTTTTATAAATCGTGTAGCCAGAATGGCGTATCAAAAAATTTTATACCATTTAATATTCATCTGTGAATTACATAGGTGACCAGAAATGTGACGATTTCTTGTAAAAATCGCCGTAACTTTTTAAATTCTTAATATATATAATATATATTAATATAATAATATATATATTTTAAAGTGAAATTACCTATAACAACACTGTAGATCATCCAAGACGGCCGACGATGGGGGAGGGTTTCAATTAGTGATGAGCTCAAAATCACGAACCGTGAGTCGATCACTGATATCTTTGAGTCACACTCACCATCAGTGATTGAATATCTGGGAATATCGTGATTCGTGATTCATTTTTTTAATTTTATTTATGTTTGGTTGTGAATCGTGATACGGCGCATGCGCATGAAACGAAAATATTCATGAAGTAATGACGTTATAATTCGTGATGGGCGCCATCTAGTTGGTTCTGCCAAAACGTTTTGAAACGCTGAGAATTTGACCACGAAAAATGAGTTTTGGATTTTCATTATATTTGTGATGATATCAAATTAGATATATATTCAATTATATATGCTAAAACATTTTTTTTTTGTTTTATGAAACTGTGATCACAGTCTCAGTTTTCAATCACTGATATTATCGAATACCAATCACAATCACACCGGTGAGTCTAGAGTAGTATTTTTTCTCATCACTAGTTTCAATTGTAAAACAATTTTAATATATATTGTGATATACTTATACTATTAATTATAAATTCTCTATAGACTATACATTTATTATTTCACTTATGAATCTTGAATAGATAAGTTTGCAATAAATATGCGAGTGCCTACTTACTTAGTGTGATATTGATCAACATTCAAGTGTGTTTTAGTTTGTAATTTTTTATTCAAATTTCATTTATATGAATTGACAATTTATCGATGCGGTGTCGGTTCAGGTTATTATTTATTTATTTTATATAGCCTACCCATTGCAGCCTCCCCAATTTTATGAATTTTGTGACTTTTGTCTCATCACACAGGTAGTAGAGGTCCTAATTGAGACGCTCAGTTCTCCTCAAGATTCTTTTCTTCAAACACGTCTAGTGTTGCTTCATACGTCATTGTTAGATAAATATTTTTTAATACGTTAAATCTTTGAATTTTTTCAAAAATAATTAATATTTTTAGACATTTTGATTTGTGAAATATTAAAAATATATATAATTTAATGAAAACCACAGATGACCAAAATAAATACACGTGAACTGACGCAAATTATTTATCCTAATTTTTTCATTTTGGTTGCACCCACGTGATCACTTTTATGCCACTCACGCAATCAAAGAGCTTCGCGACTATTTTAAAAAATATGACTCGATTGGAATGAAAATTTAAACACTGGAAATATGTAAAAAATAATGCCCCCTCGCCCCGCAAATAATGTTTCAAACCCCTCTCTCATATATATACACTTCATATCATATCTATTCAAATGAAAATACTAGTCTATGATGAAAATATATTTTATTATGAATTCACAATTTTAGAATATATTAAAAATAAATTAAATGAATCGTAAATAATTAATATGTCTTTCGAAAATATTTGATTATCACCTACCATCCTACTATGTATTACTCAAAAATTTTTGAAATTAATTGCAATTATAAATTTGATAAATTAGATGTCTCTTTGTGGATGTCGTTTGGATAATGTGGTGTATTCATGACAGCCGACGGTCGCCGTGAGCGTGTGTAGATGCTCCTTTAGGTTTACTATACCTATCTGTCCCGTCCCCCCCCTCCTCTCTTACCGCAGACTTTTGAACTGTCAAGAAGTGTCAATGTCCTGCTATGTCCTCGTTACACTGGTCTGATTGTACAGTTATTGTGTGTTTCGGTTTTCTCGCGGCGCGTGCCAAACCTACTATGTGAGTGTTTTAAGTGAATCGGCGAAGTTGTTCCTGAAGTTCGGGAGAGCTATGAATACAGCAAAAAAATACAGGTAAGTTGTGCTTCCTGGTTGGTCCTTCACCTCTTATTAATCTATGCAAAATTTATATTACCGTTTCTACTCCCGTTTTACCACCCCATTGTGTAAACATGTAGCGTAATGGTAACGCATTATCCCGGTATGAAGAAGTTCCAGACTTATTATTCCGGTACCCGGTGGTAACCAATTTTTTTCCCTGTTTAGATATTTTCTGTATATCTTTCAGACCGTTTATCTTATATATATATATATATATCAAAAATTATCTTTATATCATGTTTGATTTTTAGTTGATTCTGGGAACAAAATATTTCTGTAGTATGGCAATAATTTTAAATCAAAGGATTGTACAAAAGAAATACTGTATCAAGTAGATCCCATACTCGGAGTATGTTATTACATCATCGGTGGAATACTTCAGCTCCAGCTGGTTATCTTGGTGTTCCGTTTCTGGTGTGGCGCACATCGCCATCATCTGAGGTATAACATTTTGTGCAGAGATGCGAAGTGGAACTTCTTCGCAGATAGCTGGTGATGTTGTAGCTGATGGCCATTCTGAAAGAAAAAATAATATTTTCATATTGTGACGTACGCGACATATGTCAGCACGTCCACCGGCTTCACCCACGTTAGAGCATAATATTGGTGCGTGTTATGTACAAAATTGGCTAATAGATCTACTGCCTGCTTTCAACAGTCACTTTTAAGGGAAAATAAATAAAATAAAATAATAAGAAATAGCGCTAGTGTTATCAATAATTTTACAACTGATCAATTTGATTGAGGTAACCCTAAACGCATTCGTGTAAGGGCTCACCAATCAACCATTAGGGTCCGAACCAGCAGACGCAAATAAACTATTAGCATCTGAGACGGATACTGCTCAAGAAACTGACTTCACTTCTCCGCTGACAACATCGCCATTCAACCGCACCTTCAGCGAGCCACTCCAGAGTTCAAATCGCGCATTTAAATTGTATTAATTCATTACCTCAATAAACGAAACCATGTAAGTGCTCTTTCATATATATATCCCGCTCTAGTTACAACAGATACCCTATACTGCAGCATACAACCAACCCGCGTGAGACATGAATAAATAAACATAATAAAATGATATGAATTAAATATATTAATTATAAAGATATACATATAAAATCAATCTTATCGAAAAATATTGATGTTGCGCCACCGGGATTTGAACCTGGATCTCTTTCCTAACCTTAGTTAGTCTTAGTTGGATAAAGCACCTCCCCCGGTTAGGGAAGAGATCCAGGTTCGAATCCCGGTAGCGCAACAACAATATTTTTCGATAAAATTGATTTTATATGTATATCTTTATAATTAATATATTTAATTCATATTACAAAGATATTCAATGTTTCTATAATTCGGCTTCAACTATTCAAGCTAAATTGTAAAAAATGCGTCACACAAACAAATTTATCAAAACAATCCAATATGTATGCTATTCTATGCACTGTGGATACGGAACGAATGATAGAATCCATTATTGCTGGTATCTGTGTGAAAAATTGAAAATGTATATGTATTTTGACTCGCTCCGTGCGCGCGTCGTGTCGATGTATGTGTTGAGACTAGTCTCTAAAGACAGTACGAATTTATTTAGTGCAGTGCTGTTTTCGGCTAGAAAAAAAAAGCCCTAAACTCTTTGACTCTAGAACACAAGGGATGCGGAGGGTTCAAAGCATGTATGAAGAGACTGCGCCTACTCGCTAGTTCGGAAGCCCGTAGTTAGGAAGGGACTCTCTCCTATAAGAACAATTTAAAATACACACACACACTTTATACAATAATGACAATACGTGACACGGATTGTTCTTACGCTTTCTAATAAACATGGAATCACATTTGTTCAAACAAGTTGTTTTACACGAGGCCCTTTACCCTTTTACCCTTCTTCATAACGTCAGAAAACGGAAATGCAAATAAATGTTTATTTGCGTTCGGCTAGTGTTGCTAGTGCGTTGGCTGCATCAAGCATAGAAAGAAATATCGAAATATGAGAGCCGTGTTGCGGAGAGGGGCATTTCGGTAAATTGTGAATGTGGTCGTGGGCGGAGCTAATATGGACAGGAAAGAAGATGGAATAGGAGGTGTTTGTATGTTAAGTACATTTTTATTGTTAATATTAATCTCTATATATTCTAGAATGTCTAATTTTCTCCCATTTCTGCATATAAAGGTGTCAAAATTAAATTGAAATTGCATATAAACCATCAGCGCGAGATAAGTGGGAGGGGTATTGTTCGACGCGCGTGACTTGCGGATTTGCCAGTCGCAATGAGTCACTGGTTGGCAGTGCACCGCGAGTTCGCGGTTGAGCAGTATTTAAAGTGCGGTGATTCGTTGGTTCGTGCGCGTCGCGCTTTTTGTACTCACTTTAATATTCGACGAGTAAGTGATGGACCGAGCGCGCAGCTTATCTGGTGATGGGTTCAAAAATTTAGACAAGAAGGGAGAATAGTTAACAAAACTCATTCGGGACCATCGATGTCAGCTGCGACGCCAGAGTATTTGGCTCAAGTTTAACGTGAAATTATGCGCAATCCGCGTAAATCAATAAGGAAGATTGCAGCCTGTACTGGAATAAAATGTCAGCAGTGCACGTTATTTTGCAAATCGTGCAGTTTCTTAATGAAAATGACTATTCTTTACGTGAAATCTTAACGTGAATCTGACGAAGCACATTATCGATGGCTATGTTAATAAACAGAACATGATATACTGGTGCCCCGACAACCCAACGGAACTTCATCAAAAATGTTTGCATTGTCCAAAAACGACAGTGTGGTGAACAATTTCGGCCCAAGGGATAATTGGCCCTTATTTTTTTAACCAGCGAGAGACAGTCACTGCTGACGTGTATTGCCGAATGATCGTCGAGTTTTTGGTACCGCAACTGTAGCCGTTTCCTAGGTTCAATAATAGAACACAATTTCACTGCACACACAGCTAGGGTTTCAATGGAAAAGCTGAGGGGAATTTTTCCAAATAAATTAATCAGAGACATACCCTAGGCACATCGGTCACCGGACCTTACATCGTGCTACTTTTTTTGTGGGGATACCTTAAGTCGGGCGTTTACAGCAACAATCCTCGAACAATTCAGGCCCTACAAGAAAATATCCGCCGTGAAGTTGCTGTCATTGAACCAACGCTTTGTTCTCGCGTGTTCGCAAATTTATGAGTCCGATTGCAAGAGTGTTTTGAGGAAAATGGACGGCATTTAGACGATATTGTTTATAAAACATAAAATCTGCATCGTTAAACTACATTTTGTATAAATAAAATATGAGAATAACATTGTAGTTTTTTTATTTAATTTAATATTAAACTTGATAATTTTCCGCTGGACACCCTTTATGTAGCACTTCTATGTTCTCATGGGCGAAACGATGACCCTTTGATATTTCCTTTGGTTCCACGCTCTTTAATAAATCCTGCCTGTTCTGTTGCTATTTTTTATGAAATAAAATTTTGTAAAAATAAGTAACTTACTCGTGAGTTTTTCACAAATAAGACTATCCATCTCTCCAGAAGATTCATCTTCAAAAATTGATGACTGCTTCCGCGGCTTCAGGACACTGGTGTTATCCTCGTTGTGCTCCATACTATCGAAAATAGATGTAATTGGCAACTGTGTCTCTAAAAAAATAGCAATAAACTCTAATTAAGATCAGAATAACAGCACTATATATCGGAAATATTTTGAGTATGTCCAAAAATTTTTAAGAACACAATTACTTGATTTATTCCCATAGGCATTGTTATGAATATATATTATAGATATCTCATAGAGACGAAGCTATTATTTTTATACGGGAAGTATGGAAATCATGACTTATCCTCTGCTGGCTTCAGTAATCACTTTACACAATGTAACGTTCACCAATATTACCTATGGTCGACTGCCGCCACACCTATCAAATGTTTGAAAGTTGTATATATATTTTTACCATGTAGAAACCTTTCAAGTATTTTCTTACAACTATGCCGTCGCCATTTATGATTTGAATTCTGATTTTAATTCCCTTGAAACAGCATAGATGTTGTAAATAAGACGCAAATTCTGCGCCGAAAGGATATAAAAACGAATTTGAATTGCGAAATTTGCGGGATGAGCGTCTCGCGGATTGGATTACGACGGTTCCGGTTGTAAATGGGAATTGCCGCAGGGGGGGGCAAAATAAGGAAAAAGGGAACCTTGGTATAAGGGATAAGGGTCGGTGAAGAGTAGGGATTCTAGTCGAAGGACTAGTGATCTCGGGGAACCGGAATTCAGAAGGACTGCTCGCGTTATCTTGTGTATGACGCCTCTGTAACCCCTGCAATCGTCGCCGAAATCACACAAACGGCACGTGGATGGGCATATCTCCGCTTCCAATTGAATATAGCGATATCACTCGCGGCACACAAACAATAAACAAGATCACAAATTACAGTGCTGGTGCACTGGAGCTGACAAATCCACACCGCGAATGCTATCGCTATGTCGCGATCGAACAAATATCAGTCACGTTGACGTCTGCTGATGTTAAGGTCACAATTCATACTGAAGACGAGCAAGAGACTTGGAGAATTTGGAACAGATGTCATACCCATGACTTCCATACTTCCCATATAAAAATAATATCTTCTTTTCTACGAAAAATCTATAATATGACTGTATATCGGGTTAGAGCAGATCTCAGTTATGTATGGCATAAGGTTGTATATATTTTTGGGCATCGAATGGTATATAAATCAACAATATGTTCTAGTATTAATATACAACATTTTCTTGTATTGATATACAAAATTAAAAATCAATTATTTCCATCGTACACGAAAAAAAATATAAAATATTATAACTAAATAATATTTTTAAGATTAGCAAAATCAATTTTATAGTTAAAATCCATTATTTATCATTGTTAACTTTGTTTCATTAACCATTCAATTAAATAAATCTACCGGTTTTGAAAAATATCATTTTCTTCTTCAGAATGTCATTAACTAATCAAAAGACATGTGTTATATTGTTTCGTAATTATTTAAAAAAATAATTTTAGTAACTAACTAAAATTACTAGAATAGGGACTAATAATATTTTGGTTAGTTTTTCACGCTTTATTTATTTCCAATGATTCCAAATTATTATTATCCTTGTTTATATGTAAAATAGACAATCCCAAATTTTTATTATAAGTATGATCATTTTCTAACATGTTTTTTGATTAGTTAATGACATCCTGAAGAAGAAAATGATTGTTTCGCACAGCAACAGGCCCGTAGGCTTCATGCGGGCCCAATCTTTTCCGCACCAGGAACACTTTTCGTCCGTCACCCCGCGCCGCTGGAAACTCGACGCCCCTGTGCTCGGTGGACCGCCGTGTGGAGGGGGTACCGGGCCGATGTGAAGCTCCCCCCACTCAACAGAGGAAGAATTAGATTTCTTATTATAACTGATATTGATATATTAATATGAATATTTTGTTAGTACAAATAAAGAGAGCATGGAAGGGGCAATTGCATTATACACCTTAAAAATCATTTAAAGGGAGTAAAATAATTTTTTAAGTGCAATGTGCAATAATAAAAGTCCTGGGCAATCGCCCCAAATAAAATCTATCAGGCATCACGAGGTAGATTAAAATCTGTAAAATGAAATACTCGCGATGCCTGTAGAATAAAAAATAGAAATATAACAAAAGAAAACGCGGAGAAAACGCAGATCTGCCGGCCCGGATGGGACGGCAGTTAAAATGAGTCAAAGTTTTGGACTCTGGGGTTGCGACGCTGGACCGAATCGGGGTGGCGCGGGGTCTGTCTGCTCACTCCAATTGGTTCAACGTGAAACGGGGGGCCTCACACGCTTGACCCAGATTTGTCGGAATAAATACTGGTCCAGCAGCTGCAAAGAGCATTCTCTTCGTCTCTTCTCGCTACTGTGCTCGTTTTAAATCGAATTTGTGTTTCATTTATCTCCACCTCGTTTGACCCTGCTATTTTCACTGGACTTTCATGGATTTGACATCATGGCTACGACATTGGACTGCATCTAGAATTTTCTTGACTTTGGCTGCTATACTGAACGACGATTTTGGACCTCTGCACGCCGCTGCAGATATCGCGACCGAAAATACCAGAATGAACCGGCAAATCACCCCTAGATTAAAGTTCTTGTTTCCTGTACGGAACAATGATATTTATCGAAACCGGTAGATGTATTTAATTCATTAAGTGGTTAATGAAACAAAGTTAATAATCTAAAATAATTAAGTAATACAATGTTTAGTTTTAACCCTTTCCACGCTGACGGCACTTTAATGTACCATCAACTTTATCTAGTCGTATATCTTACTGCGGTGTCAATTTTATGACGACACTACATAATAATGATAATGACATATCAGTGGTGCATTGTTACAAGGTTAGATTTGAAGCGCTTGTATTCCTTGTGATTATTAATAGTTATTTTGACCTAATTCTTTTTTTCTTTTAATGTTTAAAAATATTTCTTCCATTTGTTTTGTACTATGCTATATTTATTTATTGTTTGTCATGTAAGGTCTGACTGTATATAAGAAGTATCACAAGTTATTCGTCAATATTTGTTCATTTTTAAATTGTTGCACAGAATGACAAAAATCACTGCAGAAGACCGTATTCTGATCAAAAAATTTCGAATTGAAAAACGTTGGGGTGCTAGGAAAATGATCAAATAGTTTCAAAACAAAGCTTGGAGTATAGCTAGACATTACAGCATAACTGGTCATTACAGCAAGACTGAACTCCATCTCACACAGCTAGAAATACAAATAACTTTATTTCATCGAGCCAGGCATGTGGCCACCGAACAGCCCAGATTTAAACCCAGTAGATGATGCAATATGGGGTGTTTTGATGTTTTCTGATTAGCTAAATATTTTGCAAAAAAATTACATTAAGAATTATTATGTTTTGAAATAACTTACGTGTTTTTTGGCCCACCCTGTATACACATAAATAAATATCGCCGACGCTTCGTCTGTCTATCAAGATTTTGTAAAAACCGATACACAATATTATTGCCAATAAGGCAATAATTAAATTAAATCATTTAAAATAAATTCTATTGTGTGTATTGCTGTAATGAGTGGACCAAAAAATGATGACATTATATATTCAATTTTACATTTAATATTATTTTTCAAGACACCGAAAGCTATTAGTAAAATCAAATTATGTTACATATGTATATAATTGAAGAAGTTATGAATAAAATAAAATTATAATCGATATTTAACAATATCAGCATATGTATATATTCAGTAACAACATTGGTACGATATACATCTAAAAAAACAGATAACAGTTTTAAATATTATTCTTAGATAACGATACACAATAACGACCCACCCAGTATTGCTACATATCTGCTTTAAACGAGTTTAAATTATTGTAGTACCCAATGGCCGCTGCGCGGCCACATTCAGCGTTTCCAGAATTGATGAAATGTAATAGTAAATTGAAAATTATTTTTACTTGTAATTTGAGAAAGTTCGGGGCGGTTTGTGTTTTGTTTAAACATACTGAGTGCTTTGTCTACATATGGGATAATAGAGTTTTTTTAGGCTAGATGCAAAAAGTGATAATTGAAAAAGTTAATTATGTTTTTATACTTTTAAAATTAGCAATATTATCTTTGTGGTTAAAATTCATATTTTTATTTATTATCTTTGTTTTATTAACCACTAAATTGAGTTTAAATACATCTACCGGTTTCGAAAAATACCATTTTCTTCTTCGGGATGTCATAACTAACTAAAACACATATTATTGTTTCTTTGTCAGAATCTATTTTTTTTTTAAAAAATAAAAAAAATTTTAGTACCTAACTCAAATCATTACTTAATACAAATTTACTCGAATAATTTTTAGGAAAAAATTTTAGAATGGGACTCGTAGATAAATTTAGTTGGTTGTTTATAATTTTTTGATTAGTTTTACACGCTTTATTTATCTCCAACGATTCCAAATTATTTAATTTGTGACCAACACCGTTTACATGCAAAATTGACAATCCCAATTTTTTTATCAAAACCATGACCATTTTCTATCAAATGATTAGAAAATTCTGAAAACCCACTATTGTTCAAACGTCTCAAATGCTCCCTTACTTTTATATTAAAATTTCTTGTAACCTTAAAGATACACCTGATACCGGTCACTTCTCTCGCGGCCGGCTTTTCGAGCAGTTTTCCAGCAGACGATTCACGCCCTCACTGCTAATGTTTTACCTGTTATTGCGCGTCTATTTGCAATAAACGCCTATCAACTGTAAGTTGTTATCTAATTTGTCTAACCCGTTCTAGACATATCCACGCATACATATACACACACTGCGTGATATCATTATCTAACGAACTCGGCGGAGAGCTGGGAGAAATAGGTCCCAGATCCATTCATGCAACCTTCTGATCGATACACAACAAAACTCATACCGTAATAAAATTAGCACCACTATTTTTATATATAGAAAGATCTCAGACTAAACCGGAAAGACAATGACAAAGATAGATTGGAATTTTGATTGGTCAACTATAGGGGGGGGGATAGAAGCGCCTTCTAAGCCAAAGTTAATATACTTTGGGCCCACGACCATCTTAGGATAAAAGGAGATGAAAATGATGATGATGATGAATTTTGATGATAAAAAAATTAGTCAGATGGGGATTCGAATCTGTGTTCCCAGAGGGGAAGTCAGACGATTTAGTCCACTCGATGTGTCGATATTACAGTATTTATAATAATAGGTTCGTAATGTATCGTAACTAATAGGTAATATTAGTTGCGTGTATTTGGTGTTTTTAAAGTTCAACAGTATACACAGATAAAAAAAAAAACTAAATAATCAATAATAATGAAATTTATTTTATTGTTTGAAGTAGGTACAATAATTTAAGTATTACAAATATATTTTACTACAATAATTTTATACAATATTTTGATCGGCTTGGCAGGTAGCTGAACAGATATGTACTTCCAACTGATCCTACGATGGACGGTTCGAATCCCAAACCTAGCAGATTTAATTTAGTTATTGTATAGTGTAGTGTACTCCAACCTAGTCTGAAAATAGTAATTCAGATTTCGTTAGTTTATTGGCAATCGAATGTACAGTTATCAAAACTAAGCAAGATGTGTTGAATGTTGACTAAATTATTAATGAAGATGGTGGCTGTGGAAATGATGATTATGGCTGTGAGAATGATGATGGTGGCTGTGGGAATGATGGTGATGGCTGTAGGAATGATGGTGATGGCTGTGGGAATGATGATGGTGGCTGTGGGAATGATGATGGTGGCTGTGGGAATGAGGATGGTGGCTGTGGGAATGATGATGGTGGCTGTGGGAATGATGATGATGGCTGTAGGAATGATGATGGTGGTAGCGGTAATGATGATGATGGCTGTGCGAATGATGATGGTGGTAGTGGGAATGATGATGATGGCTGTGGGAATGATGATGGTGGCTGTGGGAATGATGATGATGGTTGTGGGAATGATGATGGTGGTAGTGGGAATGATGATGATGGCTGTGGGAATGATGATGGTGGCTGTGGGAATGATGATGATGGTTGTGGGAATGATGATGATGGCTGTGAGAATGATGATGATGGCTGTGCGAATGATGATGGTGGTAGTGGGAATGATGATGATGGTTGTGGGAATGATGATGATGGCTTTGGGAATGATGATGGTAATGGTGTAATCCGGGTAATCCGGGCTTAACCGCAGATAAGGCAGGTGATTTATTTTTTTCCGCATAATTTTAACTGACATACTCAACAAAGATAACCGATTGAAAACCAGGGAAGGAATTTTGCGGCGACACTCAGATAACATAATTATTACCAATTATTTATCAATTTTCTTCAAAATAAGATAACGTTTTTAAACAACAATGTGTTGATATTGATAAATGTGCTGTAGCATTTAATTATTTATTAATAAACTTATATTTAGACCGAATTCCTAATCGCTTAACATTTGTTAATAACAGGACATGAGTCATTAATTACAATTACAATCTTACTTAATAAATTACCCGGTATTATCCCTTCCTAGCTAACAGCGATATACAAATAAGAATTATTAAGGAGAATACATTCTTATTGTGAAGTTGTAATTATTCAGAACAGACGGTCTGTGATATTTTAAATACTAATTGAATGTTTTCATTAGAAAGATATACATATAAAATAAACTTTATCGAAAAATATTGTTGTTGCGCCACCGGAATTCAAACCTGGATCTCTTTCCTAACCGGGGAAGGTGCATTATCCAACTATGCTATAGCGACAATATTTTTAGCGACAATTTTCGAACCTACATGTTACCTTTTTGATATTAATACATTTTTAATCGTTCCATTATTTGAAAGAGCCATCTGCCTTATTTTTACAGAATCTCAAATACCTTTGAGTAAACTGATAGCAGACGCCAGAATTGTCAATTCATTTTTATTAAATTTTGGACACACTGATACAACTTTATTATTAGGAGAACTGAGAGATAAAAGAAGTTAAGGATGATACTCTCATATGTTCTCCGCTTTTCCCCACTGAAAGCGGTAAAGTGTGAGGACATTTGCCTTTATGTATTTAAAAATATATAAATATATACAGGGTGATTCTACGATCACAGAATTAACCTTGCCTGGGTCGCATTTGGTAAATTGAAATAACCACAACATGCGAAATCACAATTTGTTTTTAAAAGAAAAGGATGTCTTCAAATGCTCAAATAGCTTGTTATTGCTTTTGTCAAGAAAGTATAGAGAATAAAGTCTAATATTGTTAATAAGTCTCTGATGTTTTTAATATTTTTCTATGGTTTAGAATCTCATTTAGACGCCTTCGAGATGTGGTGCTGGAGATTCTTGCCGCGCATACCATGGACAGCGAAACGTACAAGTGTCTTCGCTCTACAGGAACTGCACACTGACGCTAGACTCTCAACTATTTGCTTAAGATAAATCTTTCAGAGAAGATAGCTTGTTGGAAGACCCCGTTGAAGGATAGGGAGGAAGAAGAAGAAGAACCATCGCGAGTTAGAAAGAGCAAGTGTAAAAAGCAATAAGCACGTCTCTACGTTGAGAAATGGAGGAGTATAGTAAAAGGAGTGGAAGCTTATGAAGGATCGCGCTTCTCAGTCGTAAGGAACTTAGATTGTAAAATTGTTAAATTTTTTCAAGATGATAGAATAATCCAAATAATTCATATTCATCTTAATTTTTAATGGGAAAATTTTTATTTTTACTAATCTTTAAAAATAGTTACGAATTAATTAAATTAATTACGAAAAATTATCATCGGCTTGTACGTTTTTGTGTTAACTAATTTTGTTCTACTAAGAAGTATGGACTTTTTGAGAGATACCTAGTGTATTAATAAATATACGAAAAATTACTTAATCATGTCTGAGAAAGGAGAGCAAATGTTGTTTTTATTTTGACACGGAAGTACTGGAATACTCCCCATTTTGGGAGTAGCGCTGGCTGCATCTGCCCGGATAGACCTGGTATCAAATGTTGCACCCCCAGGACCGGAACTCGCGGGGGTGCATCACTCATCTGATCGAGGCCACTGTACGTCAATACTGACACGATGAAGGAAGCGAGGAAGAAGAAGATTTATAAACACCGACAGAATACAATCTCACGTACGACAGAAATGACACAGCTACATTTGTAAAGCACCAGTGGTATTTGTTTAAAAATACACGTTTAATTCTTTATTATACGCCTAATTTAACTTTAAACAAACATATTATTATAAGTTATACTCTTTTTTAAAACTCACCTGAGTATTTACAATCACCATTGATATCAAACCCAGTTCTTGCAGCCTCATGCTTCTCCACCGATGACTCACCAGTACTCTCTTTTAAACTTCTGTGACTTGGGCCATCTTCAATGTTTATCAATATTAACTGATCTGAAAAACAAATCAGAATTAGAATCAAGTTTCACATCTTTAAATTTATTTTCTATAAGGATAGTGAGTGAATTACCAATAGCGTTTTCGCAAAGTAGGCACTTCTCTATACTGGCAGTCCCAGGATTGAAGACAGATCTATGTCCACACAGCTTCAGTGTACTAGTTTTATCAACATCATATTCCAAATGCTGGTCTGTGGTTTCGGTCGCCGATCGGGACTCTGAAAAAGTAAGTTCACCTTACTTTGTATCATTTAGACAAATGAGTTGCGAAACTACAGAACCGTTGTGAATGGTATGGTTATATTTGCGCCACTGTATGAGGGAAGTAGTGCTTGTGTAAGAATTTCTGGGTCATTCACATAATGGTTTGATATAACAGAAAGGTCAAACAGCGCAACGTAACTTCACCATTGCTGTAACGAACTATAAATTATTTTAAATATTAATTAAATATATTAATTAGAAAGATATACACATAAAATCAATTTTATCGAAAAATATTGTTGTTGCGCCACCGGGATTCGAACCTGGATCTCTTTTCTAACCGGGGAAGGTGCATTATCCAACTATGCTACAGCGACAATATTTTTAGCGACAAATTTTCGAACCTATATGTTTCCTTTTTATGTTAGCGTCTGCTATCAGATTACTCAAAGGTATTTGAGATTCTGTATAAATAAAGTAGATGACTCTTTCAAATAATGGAACGATTGAATGTAGTAATATCAAAAAAAGGAAACATATAGGTTCGAAAATTTGTCGCTAAAAATATTGTTGCTGTAGCATAGTTGAATAATGCACCTTCCCCGATTAGGAAAGAGATCCAGGTTCGAACCCCGGTGGCGCAACAACAATATTTCTCAATAAAATTGATTTTATATGTATATATTTCTATTTATTATATTTAATTCATATTTTAAACTGACTAAAACCATTTTGTGAAATTGTTCTAATATTTTCAAAAATTCTAAATCAATAAAAACTACAATGTAAAATTTTCAACAAATATTAAAAATAGGATTTGGAAACTTGCACTATTTTGTGCGAGCTTACCAAGCCATATATTTTTTATAAAATTATTCACAAGTTTATAAAACAGTATTTTAAACTTTCTCAGTATCTTCTTTCATATTAACTAAACACTTTGAAATTTTAAATTTGTAAAACAATTGTTCTTCTACTTCTTCTTGTTTCCAATCATATTTGTTTACTGTGGTCCGGTAAAGTTCTAGAGTCTACTTGTCAAATCATTGCATTAGGTTCTTCAGTCATGATGTACTCCTTCTTCTAGGGTTTCGACAAACATCCAGCAATGCATTATGAGTTATTATTATACTTATTTTTCTTTAATCATTCCAACCATAACATTTTCATTATTCTCATCCCAACCGTAATATCATGTAAAGAAAAAAGTAGGAAGGAAATAAGGGAACCTGGATATAAGGGATAAGGATCGATGATGCGATAGGGGTTCCAGTCGAAGGACCATCTCGGGGAACCGGGATTCTGAAGGACTGCTCGCCTCCGTCACCCCTGCAGTCGCCGCCGAATTCACACAAACGGCACGCAGATGGACAGATCTCCGCTTCCAATTGAAGACGGCGATATCACAACTTCACCCGCGGCACACAAAAAACCAACAAACACAATATCACAAATTACAGTGCTGGTGCACTGGAGCTGACAAATCCACACCACGAATGCTATCACGATTTTGCGATCAAACAAATATCGGTCACGTTGACGTGTACTGACATCAATGTCACATTTTACACTTAAAACGAGCATCAAGAAGGTATGGTTGGGGAATTTGGACGGGGGAAAGGTGTCAATAACATGGATCGCGGCCAATTTGCAAGACATTAAAATGTGTTTTTACGAATCCGGAACACTACCCATCCAGCTTATTTTAAGCATTCTTCTATAGATCCACATCTCAAATGCTTGCCAATCATTTCTTCGGTATTTCTTCCATTTCATATAATAATATCAAGAACACATGGCATCTGACTATTCTCACGACTGAAGAACATATTTTTCACAGTTCGCTCATTACGGCATGTGATTATTGAGCAGCAAACGCCGTATTGAGCCGCATTGATGCCGTATTGTGCAGCATGTGATTTCAGCAGAAATCATCTGGAATTTATATTTGGCGATCATTAGATTCTTTAGCCAGGATGTTTTCCGTCTTCGAGGGTCTCTTCAGCTAGCTATTTTCCTATACTTACAGTAGCATTAAAGTGTTCACATTTCAAAGGAAATGAATGCTTCACTTCAATGAAATGTATCGATATCCCTACGTGTGGTGCACAGAGAGAGCCATTGGGATTGTATATATAAGAATTATAACCTTTCAAGGGCGCGGATGCAGAAGCCGATTCCTCGTGCCTGATCTTACTCGTGATGGTCTGCTGACAGGTGGGGCAGATCGACAGCCGATTGGCGCACTCTGGGCACGCGCTGTGACCGCACTGGAAGTCCACCGTGTTTTTCTTTCTCACGCAGACGACGCAGCAGCTGCTGGCCTCCTCGATCTCCCCTTCCAGGGCATGTACATGACTCACCGCAGAGGATTCACCACTTCTCGCTGCTGCAGCGCTTCGGAATGGGACTACGCGATTATTCATCGCCAATCGCTGGTCTGTAAAATATAAGTTTACATGTTTAAATATATGTTTCAAATCAGTTAAGGCAAGGTTTACAAATTAATGATTTATCAGTGGTTTCTATCAGACCCTGTGACATTGGACGTAGGTTGCCATCTCTCGATCAGTACCGCGATGCAGGGAACCTAGTGAAATCGGCTCCAGAGGCGGACACCCAGAAGCTCAGGCAATGCCAGTGTTCAACAGTCATCATGGCTGACGATAATAATGATGAGGATGATCATGATGATGATGATGATGATGATGATGATGATGATGATGATGATGATGATGATGATGATGATGATGATGATTATGAAGAAGATGAAGATGAATATGAAGATGATGATGATGATGAAGATGATGATGATGATGAAGATGATGATGATGAAGAAGATGAAGATGAATATGAAGATGAAGATGAAGATGATGAAGAAGATTAAGATGTATATGATGATGAAGATGATGATGATGATGATGAAGATGATGATGATGATGAAGATGATGATGATGATGAAGATGATGATGATGAAGAAGATGAAGATGAATATGAAGATGAAGATGAAGATGATGAAGAAGATGAAGATGAATATGAAGATGAAGATGAAGATGATGATGATGAAGAAGATGAAGATGAATATGAAGATGATGATGATGATGATGAAGATGATGATGATGAAGAAGATGAAGATGAATATGAAGATGATGATGATGATGATGAAGATGATGATGATGAAGATGAAGATGAAGATGACTACGAAGATGAAGATGAAGATGATGATGATGAAGAAGATGAAGATGAATATGAAGATGAAGATGTAGATGATGATGATGAAGATGAAGATGAAGATGAAGATGAAGATGAAGATGATGATGAAGATGAAGATGAAGATGAAGATGAATATGAAGATGAATATGAAGATGAAGATGTACATGAAGATGAAGATAATGATGATGAACATGACTTAACTTACCGATGACCACGTCACAAATGAGACATTCTGCCATGCCAGCGGAGCAGTTCTCGCAGGCCGGGGTGTGGCCGCAGGGCTTCAGGATACAATAATTAGTCGTGGACGACTCGCAGCACACCATACATTCAATAAATTTGCTTGGCATCTCCTCGCCATCTGAAAGAAAAGATATTCATCGTAGGTTTTATACTGAAGTGAGAAGAAAGTATTAATGATTATTATTGTACATCCATCCCTGTATGGAGTGGAGACATGGAATAAGGAGAAAATATTGATGAATGGTTCAGGAGACGCGTGTTAAGAACACCACAGACTCGACATACCAATGTCTCCGTAATACAAGTTACAAATGATTCTTCAATAGTTTGAATTTTACCGTCAGTACAATTGGTTCCCTCCACTAATTTTTCTAATAAGTCACAATTATTTAATCAATTTCATATTTTTTATAGTCAGGGTATATATAACTCAGCTGTACGTGTAGTACCGATAAAAGGGAGACCGTCGGAATGAAGCCCCTACTTCTATAAATAGAAAGATCGTAATTAAGGCGGCTTCGACACGTCTTGCGAATGTCAGAGGAACAACTACCAAGACGTATCATTTTGGCAATTCTGTTGGGAAAGCGGTTCAGGGGGATGGGTCACCCCTGACTAAGTTGGATAAACAGCAAAAAAGGTTGTATGAAGACAGATTTAGCCTTGATTGTGCAACAAGGGGAGTCTTTGGATCTCCGATCCTCCTTAGTTAGTGATGATTTTGATCGATTTTCAGATGAATCGTGACAAAAGATCTACCGCGCTCAATCTTGCTTGTGATGATCTTCTGGCAGACGGGGCAGATGGACAGCAGAGACGCACATGTTGAGCACGCGCTGTGACCGCACTGGAAGTCTACCGCGTTCTTCTTTATCACACAGATAATGCAGCAGCTGTCGGCCTCCTCCGGGGAGTCCAGGTGGTTCTCTGATGAAGACGCAACACCTCTCGCCGATGAATCGCCACGTTCGATCTTGCTCGTAATGTTTTTCTGGCAAAATGGGCATATGGACAGCCGGGTTGCACATGCAGAGCACGCGGTATGACCGCACGAGAAGTGGACACTCGTCTTCCTCTCCGTACAGATGTTACAGCTGCTGCTGCGGTTTCCCGTAATCTCCTGCCCAGGAATTGGAAGAAAACTCTCTACCGAAAGATTACCACTTCTGGCGAGTTCTGGAAAACAGAAATTTCAATTTGAGAGTTTCCGAAAAGATTGGACTAGAATTATTTTAAATACAAGTATCCCAAAAGTATTTTTCATAATAAATATTCTGTACTAAAATAATGGATGTGTTTAAATAAAAATGTTTATTTTGCATATAAGTACAGCCTTTTTTAAATGTGATCCGTTATTTCACTGGTGGCACTCTTCTAAACGGGAGGCAAAATTTCAGAAAACTGCTCGGCACGTATTCTCCGTGATCGCTACCATTTCTTCTCGGATATTTTCTTTTAATTAGTCCAGAGGGGGAGGATTGTTACTGTGTATCTTTGATTTAAGGTAGCCCCATAGGAAAAATTCCGTTGGTGTTAAATCGGGGCTACGTGCAGACCAGTTCATGTCACCTCGTGGGAATATCAATTTTCTAGGGAAAATTTCACGAAGAACTGGTAAGGACACGCTCCATAGCGACTGAATGTACCAAAATTAAAAATAATTTTAGAATGTATTTTTTGGTACTATGACGTAGCTTAAATAAACAAACAGAAGTCTGACAAAAACGGCTTCATGTATATTGGATTATATCACTCCCATACAGAAAAATAGATAACAGCTGACTCGCTAACCGTAAAAATAAAATAGTATACTGTGATATTTCAAAAAGATACGCGACGACACAGAGTGCCACCTACCGATAATCTGAGTAGACGCGGCCGGTGGGGGAGATGGTTGGAGACGAGAGGCGTGGTGAATTCAAGAGAGCCTGAGCCTTGATCTACTCGCGCGAGATAAGAATCACCTCGCAGGAACTGGCGGGGAGACTGCCTGTGAGCGGCGGCAGAGCGCGTCGAGGTGAAAATGGCGACGCTTGGGACTATCCGGAAGGCGAGAAGAATTTGAGTGCGGCCTGCGTAACGCCTCCGGGAACTCTTGGTTGACTTGTGTGACAGAAGCATTACCCAAAGTGTCCTTCACACTTTGGACAGAGAGATGGTGCCAGGATTCAGAACTCTAATCGTTATGTCGGGCCAACTTTTGTTTATACTAATTATTAGGAGAACACATTCTTATTGTGAAGATGTAATTATTCATAACATAGGATATTTTAAATACTAATTAAATATATTAATTTGAAAAATATACATATAAAATCAATTATATCAAAAAATATTTTTGTTGCGCCACTGGGATCCGAACCTGGATTTCTTTCTAAATCGGGGAAGGTGCATTATCAAACTATACTATAGCGACAAATATTCGAACCTATATGTTACCTTTTTTGATATTAATACATTTAATCGTTCCATTATTTGAAAGAGCCGTCTACGCAGAAGAGCAATCTCATATACCTTTGAGTAATCTGATAGCAGACTCCTATTTGTACTGAGAAATAATACTAAATTTAGATCATGTAAATGAATATGAAATATGAACCTTTCAGGGGGATCCCAAGAGGCAGTCCAGCTCGGTTCATCTTGCTCGCGATTGTCTTCTGGCAGACGGGGCAGATGGACAGTAGAGAAGCACACGCTGGGCATGCGCCATGACCGCACTGGAAGTCCACCGTGTTCTCAAGTTTCATACAGACGATGCAGCAGCTGTCAGTCTCGTCTGGCACCGAGAAGTCGGCATGAGTCTCATTTATTATTGAGGGTTTATTGTCCCTCGCTGCTGCATCACCACGGTATGAAATTGCACAGTTGTCAGATGTCAATTGTCGCTCTGGAATGTATCAAAAGGGTGTATTTTTTAGAGGTATAGAACATTAAAATGAAATAATACACGTAAAATTTGTGGTAATGGCTTTATTGGAAAGATAATTTTATATGATTTCGCGCACGTGGGAGCCGCGGCTGGCTCAAATAAAGCGTAATCTGGAAGTTCGTTTTTTGAACACTTTTTTGAGATGCTGGGGCGCGACGTTATGGGTTCCAAGTCGTCTATCATCTCGCCACAAAACATAATCCAAAGGTATTAAATCATACGAACTCGGAGGCCAATTCACAGGTGAAACTATGCGCTCATCGAATGTTTCCTTTAATAAATAGATTGTGGCGCGCGCTGTGTGGCATCTAGCGCCGTCTTGTTGCAACCGCAGCTCTTCCACATTAATGCCATTCAATTGAGGAATGAAAAAGTCCGTAGTCGTGGATCTGCAGCGCTTTCCATTGACTGTAACGTTCTGGTCGGCATCATTTTTGAAGAGACAACAGCTTCTTCGGTGCGCACTGTACGACATCTCTGCGAATGCGTATTACCAATTAGAGTTTGCGTGGTGCGAAAACTATCCATGATTATTCGAATTACTTGATTATGTCGACCGTAAAATGGACGTAGCGCACTGTAAGTTTCGCGAACTGAACCACAATTTTCGAAATAATTTTGCACAATTTGCAAGCGTTGTTCATGCGCAAGTCTATTCACAGATCAACTGTCAGCTGTCATATTGTTGACAATTTGAAAGACAAACCTCTAAAAAAAAAACGCCTTTACTTGAACAACTTGAAATGATCTAATTGTTAATTATGAAATTTTACTAGACATGTGTAAAGAAAATGTTTTAAATTTAACAATACAAACATATGTTAATTACAGATTTTGAGTTTTGAGTACCCACGGCGGCCGAGCAGAACCTTTTTTCAAAATATTGTGATTAATGTTCATTTTTAAGTTTTTTTTAAACTAATATTTTATACTAAGAATTTTTTTTTTTTGGTGGTTATATATAGTTGGATATTTATAATATTTTGGTTAATTTTACAAAAAATAAAACTTCATAGAAAAATCAATTTTCACTATTTATTATTTTAAAATATTTATTATTTTTTAAAATAGTTTTTTGATAATGCTATAATTATATTTTTATTAAGGAGAACACATTCTTATTGTGAATTTCAGAACATACGTCTGTGATGTTTTAAATACTAATTTATTGTATTAATTATAAATATATACATATAAAATCAATTTTGTAGAAATATATTGTTATTCGAACCTGGATCTCTAATTCCAATCCGCGGAAGTACACTACCAATTGTGTTATAGCGCCAGTATTTTTCATGACAAATTTTCGAACCTATATGTTACACTTTTTCAAATTAATACATCGGTCGTTCCATTATTTGAAAGCATTATTTTTACGGAATCTCAAATACCTTTGAGTAAACCGACTGCAGACTGAATAGTTAATTTGACATCCCGAAGAAGAAATGTTGTTTCCGAAATCGGTTGGTGTATTCATTATTAGTTATTAAATGGTTAAAAAAACACAATTAAAACCAAAAATTAAATAAAAATATTTCACTGATGCATTCTGTTTGCTAGTATTATTTGTAGGTAATTTACCTATAAACGTGCTACAAATAAGGCAGTACTTTTTGGCAGCAGAACAGGCCTCGCAAGTCGGCGAGTGTCCGCAGGGCTTCAGGACACAATAATCTGTCCTGAATTTTTTATTGCACACTAGACATTCAGAGAAACTATTTAATGACTGATGCTCTGAAAAAATACATGTTATTAATTTATATTATTGCACCTACGTTGCGGTGGCTGCAAGAGATTCCTGAAGCCAACAAAAGAGGAATGAAAATAAACTGAATGCAGTAGAAATGAGATCACTCCAGTGAGATCAAAACTAAATACCTAACTTCGACCATAAAGGAAAATGGGCAACCCTTGTATCTTTACCAAATAAAAGTTCACATTTGCGATACGTGTCATATATAGAACGCATTAAACAAATACTTAGGAATTATATTTGATCCATATTTCAAATGGAGTCATCATACATAACTCATTACAAAAAAAAACAAAAAACAATATACTATTGTAGAAATATTAGGAATTTCCTTAATATAAAACTTCTCAAAATGGCGTACAATATAATCTGACAATCAATAATAGAACATGGTATAATTGCTTGGGGTGGAGCGACTGTGTCTGCAATTAATGCAATAATATTATTATATTAAAAGTTATCATGTCTTTGATATAAGACAAATATATGCTAATACTACTCTTAAATACATATATAAATACAAACAAACTCAAAATATAATTTCCACACGGACAAATACAAATAATCTAAAAACCCCGAGAGCACATACAAACATATGGCTAAAGGAACTACAAATATTTTGGACCTAAACTATTTACTAGAATGCTGACCAAGAACATGAAATTAAATATTATAACTTGGATTCTTAATATGGGTAATTAATGGGTAGTTATTACCACAAATGTATCCAAAATAATTTATTTGAAAGACCACTTTAAAATTGATTTTCTTATATAAGTTATGTTAATTCTATCTACTACTTGTAATTATAATGTACAATTGCTTGTAAACTATGCCCGTCCCGACACAGAATTTCTCTAGTGAGACGGGTACAGTCCAAACATATTTTTACATTATATTATACAGTTACAAATAAATAAATAAATAGTTAAAGATAGAGTAAAGAATGAACAAAGCAGGACGAAATAAAGCCGGTCTTAGCACAGTAAACATGATTGAAAATGACATGAAAGGTCAGATATACACAACTAAAACTAAAACTAAGAATATGATGTTTTAAACAAATTAGATGTATCGAATTTTCTAATTGGTCAATGAATTTTTCAAGAGAATTAATCATCTATCGTAAGAAAGACAGCTGTCTGAAAATACGTGGCAACAAATAGCAACGGACAAAGCAAATTGGGGAGATGCAATAGTGAACCAGCTGCTAACGATGCCGTGTATCTGCGACTAGAAATTATTGACAGCTAATTTAGAATCGTAACATAGAATTACATACTTTTCATTTTTGTTGCTATGCCGTCAGTCTGTTGTAATCGGAGATGTTTTAAAACACTTATAATTATATTTTTTTGCACTAATTATTTAGCAATGTAAGTTGCTATAATTTGAAATGTGTATTACACTAGCAAATACAGTAATAACGACTGCTATTATCCGATACCGTGTGACAGATACCAGTACACACAGATAAGCATTGATAAGATTATGAAAATGAGTCTAAAATATTACAATTCTTTTGAAAACTCTTCAGGGTGTACAGCTTACCGATTGGGATCGTAACCCAAGATAGGTAAATTGATTAGACAAGTGACATAAATGCGATGTAGGTAAGCGCATACATGCGTCACATACAAATAAAAATGCTGTGCATTACTAAAAATTCTGAGAAACCAATATTAATTAACTATTGGATTAACATAAACGGAAACATTATTTTACATTTAGCGCCATCTGTGTACCAGTAGAGACGGCTCAGTTCTAAAAACAACTCACCGCTGTACCCATGGAACTCTTATGCATTCGCCGCCTTGAGCTATTCACATTACTCTGTTGTGTCTTTAAGCTAGTGAATTACTCAAGTCATATAATTAACAAGTTACTGAATTGAAAATTCCTTTCGGTTCCTATGCTGTTTTTTAACAGAATAACATTAGAAATGCTTACAATTGCGTGCAAATCATTGTAGGGCCCACTTCCTAAGAAGAAGGGTATTATTTTACATTAAAACTTAAACTTTAATAACGCTATTAATAGTACTCTAAAATTACAAATAAATACAAGGTAGGGTCATATAAACGACGGATTCATTTTGTCAAAAGACGTTGGCTAAACGAAAGTTCAGAATCCTATATACAACAAATATTGTAGTACATATATTATGTATGATTGTGTAATATTATTGGTAATAACATTATCTAAATCCATACCTACTGCACGCCACTGGTTATTTGGTAATGTAGACTATCTTTTCAAATAACATTTAGATATAATTAAATTAATTAAATATATTACTTATCATCAGCAGCCTGTGTAGCTCACATCTTCGCTGTGAGATATTTGAATCTGTTAAAGTGGTATGTATGTGTGTGTGGCCGCTTGGCGACAGATGTGAGAAGATTGACCGGTACCGCAGTCGTGCTCTCTTTCAATACTCTTTGGTTCTCCATAGGATATTAGATTGTGTACATTATATTGTTGTATGGTTGTAAAAGTGGTAATTAATTGTTATAGACATCTCACCGATCATTCAGGGAATCTGTAAGATTTTTAGTAAAAACTGGCATATTTAAAAAAAATATATTTAAATTATTTAAATATGTCCATTAAAGTGTTCTAAATCACGTTTCTTTGTTTTAAGATATTTAAAGATTTACGTTCGAATTGATTCAAAAATATTTTAATATTACCCAACATGTTTAAAAATTTATTTAGTCTACTAGATTTATAATTTATTGAAATGACTTACTATATTATTAAAAATAAACACTAGCGGAATACCGTTGAACATCGTAATAATACACTGAATATATCGCTTCAAATTTCTCACAATTGTTATATTATATACTTAGCAATATTAACTTTGTGGTTAAAATTCATATTTTTATTTATTATCTTTGTTTTATTAACCACTACATTGAGTTTAAATACATCTACCGGTTTCGAAAAATACCATTTTCTTCTTCGGGATGTCATAACTAACTAAAACACATATTATTGTTTCTTTGACAGAATCTATTTTTAAAAAAAAAAAAAAATTTTTTTAGTACCAAACTCAAATCATTACTATTATATATTATATATCACTAATGGAATCTTTTAAAGCACTTTTAATATTCTTTTGATATTTTTGAGTCGGATCCTTTGTCATAATTTTAAAGTGGTCACTTTTGAGGAAATCTTCAGTTTTCGAAATGTAATCAACTTTATTCATCACTTTTAACGTATGACCTTTATCAGCTTTAGTTTCTCCTCCTAAGCTAAGCTCCTCTTATACAAGGCCATCCTTAGGCCTCAACTCCTGTATGCAGCCCCTATCTGGGGCCACGCGGTCAAGACACGTGAATAAACTACAGACCTTCCAAAATAAGGTCATCAGTCTGGATAAGAGTCACACGACTACACCACGACTCCGGCATACTCCCCGTCATGGAGTTCATTAAACAAATCTCCAAGAGTTTCTATGCGGAACTCCCCAAGCACCGAAACCCCATGAAAAATACCCTTTCTAACTACGACATAAACGTCCCGTCTAAAATCAAACGTCCCAAGACAGCCCTCGCCTTGAGGCTACTAAATCACTGCGCCATTAAGCAGGAATCATGCGCCAGGTTAATAATTTTTATTGCAGAATAATAATAATAATAACAACCCATTAATAATAATTTACCAGGCCATTATGGCAAACATCATGATGAAGGGGCGAGGGGTCCAGCGGACCCGGTACCCTATTCGACATGAGACCAAAATCCAAAAGTCATGAGACATTCTCTCCGCTGCGCTCTTTGAGTTGACATTGTGTTCTTATTTATCTTCACCTCGCATTGACCCCGCTTACACTACCGGACCTTCTGGGATTCAACTGTTGCTACTACTTTGGACCGAACTTGGAATATTCTAGACTTTTGGCCGCTATACTGGACTGCGATTTTGGACCCTTGCACGCCGCTGCAGATATCATCAGCTTCTCCTATCTATCATATCTACAGTTCTTGTTTCCTGTACGGATCAGGGATGGTAGGTCTTCAGATGTGATATACTCAAGTTTTCTGCTTTCTATGTGAATAGTTTTTATTGAAAAAAAAAAAAATTAATGTGTTTCCAATATTTATTCTAAGCTTCGACAAAATGAAACAGGTAATAAATACTAATCCTTACTGGATTATAAAATTGTTTTACAGATATTTGGCGCGTTTTTTGAGCGAGTACCGTTTGCCGGATATTCCCAGTCGACTCGTACATACAACGTTACAGACATTCACACGAGCGGTTGAAATGTTCAAGACAATAGATCAGCCCGCCGACTGTGAGATACGGTCCGCGATTCGTTTCTTGAATGCGCGGAACATGAAACCAGCTGACATCCTGATTTGGCGCCGAGTGATTTTCATATTTTTCTTCGTCTGGAGCGGTTCCTTGGTGGCAAGCGTTTTGATGATGATGATGAACTCAAAGACGGAGTGCAGACATGGTTTTCATTCCAGACGGCATCGTTTTATGACGAAGATATACAAAAATTGATGGCCGACCATGTTGAGAAAGCAAAGAGTTGTAAAAGTGATGTATTTCATTATAAAAAAATTCCGGTACTTACTTAAA
Source organism: Eubasilissa splendida (assembly GCA_031772225.1). NCBI lineage: Eukaryota > Metazoa > Arthropoda > Insecta > Trichoptera > Phryganeidae > Eubasilissa > Eubasilissa splendida. The sequence continues at coordinate 2,796,413 of CM062862.1, forward strand.
AACGCCCCTCATACATGCTACAAATATTATATAATAATTTTTAAAATGCATTATTCTCCTAAATTCAGTGATTAATTTTTGCTCTTGGCATCCCGTGGTATTAGCCGGTATCATCTGTGCGACTGTGTTTTGTGCACACCTATAATATTATTTATACACGTGTTCTAAAAGGGAAACATTTTATTCATCGACACTAAGATAATAAATACAATTAAAAACCTATTAAATTCAAAAAAATTTAAATAGGAAAAATAATCAATGTTCTTGAATAAAATTGTGTCCATTATTTCTAATTAAAAGCTATACATTTTTAGCAATATATTTTTTCGATTTTTTTTTCAGTATGTCTTTCTAAGCCAGGGGTCGGCCAGAGCCAAATGTTAAGTTAATTAATTAAGTCTACTTATAAAATAAGATAATCTAAATGATTGAACACGAGTATAACAAGATTGAGATGTCTCACAGAGACTGAGCTGTTATTTTTATATGAGAAGTATGGAAGTCTCGGGCATTACAGGGCTTACGACCTAGGGTCGTCTATGTGAGATATCTTAATCTTGATGACAATCTTCCAGGGCATAGAACCCAGTAATTAGCTCCTACAAACATTTGAACATACTCAAAATATTGTAACTAACTCTTTGAGATTTTTCGAAAGCTTTGCTAAGTCCTGTCAAGTAACTTGTTTAATTTTAAGTACTATTGTAAATTATCGTCGGTTAATTTCATTTTTAACATATTTTTCATTTGATTCATGGACGACAAGGTTCGTTCTCATAAATAGGTGGAGCCAATAATTGCGAGAATGGAAAATGCTAGTTCTTTTATTGTGTCATGCCATTCCATGTATCAAATATGATTGTATATGAGTTGAAGGGTCGCAAATATTTATAAAAAGAGCCGATTACATATTCTAAAATTTTAAATTCGCAATAAATATGTATAACTAAAGGTGTCCAGCGGAAAATTTTCAAGTTTAAAATTAAATTTAAAAAATAACTAAAATGTTATTTTCATATTTTATTAATACAACATTGAGTTTAACGAAGCTAATTTAACGTTTTGTAAACAATATTGTCTAAATGCCGTCCATTTCTCTCAAGACACTCTTGCAATCGGACTCTTAAATTCGCAAACATGCGAGAGCTATGTGTAGGTTCAATGGCAGCAACTTCACCGCGGATATTTTCTTGTACGGTCTGAATTGTTCGAGGATTTAAGGCTTCCCCATAAAAAAACGTTGTCCCGGGTATGTTTCCGTACTTGCTGATTAATTTATTGGGAAAAATTCCCCTCAGCTTCTCCATTGAAACTCTAGTTGGGTGTGGAGTGACCCTGTCTTACTAAAATTGTGTTCTTTTGTTGAACCCGGTAAACAGCTGCAGTTGCGGTACCAAAAACTCGTCAATCATTCGGCAATATACGTTAGCAGTGACTGTCTCTCGCTAGATAAAAAAATTATCACTCGGGCAGAAATTGCACACCACACTGTCGTTTTTGAACAATACAAACGTTTTTGATGGCATTCTTTTAGATTGTTGGTGCATCAGTATCTCATGGTCTGTTTATTAACATAGCCATTGATATAAAAATGTGGTTAGTCAGTAAATAATATGTTTCCAAGCGTTCGTGCTGTTCCAAAACGTTCTAGCATCGTTCTCACTATGGTTTCACGTAAAGAATAGTCATTTTCGTTGAGAAACTGAACGATTTGCAGTTTGTATGAGTGTAATTTTTTTTAAAATAACCCGCACTGTTGATTTCTTTATTCTAGTAAAGGCTGCAAACTTTCTTATCGATTGACACGTGTTCTGGCATCGCTGCTGACGTTGATGGTCCCGGAGGAGTTTGGTTAACCATTGTCCCTTCTTGTCTTTACTTTTGAACAAAACACTACATAAGTTGCGTGCTCGGCCCATCACTTACTCGTAGAATATTAAAGTGAGTACAAAAAGCGCGACGCGCACGAACCAATGAATCACCGCATTTTAAATATTGCTCAACCGCGACCAGTGACTCATTGCGACTGGCAAATACGCAAATTCCACTTACCTCACTTTACTATTTTATCTTGAAATTTTTCCGCTGGACACCCTATATTTATACAATAACATCTGAATGATCTAAAAGTGAGAGATGATAAACAATCAAAGATGATCATTTTCATTTAAATTAAAACGTTCAATAGAGGATGATTCGGATATCAATTTTCACGCGGCAGAAGGGGCACTCAGTCATTTTGTTGGCGCAGTCAGGACACGCACTGTGACCGCACTGGAAGGCCATGATCTTGGGTCTCTCCATACATATGCCACAGTTTTGTTCTCCTATCACCTCTTTCATCTTCTCCTCCAAGGACTCCAGGTATTGTAGTCGCTCCGTCGATGGCGCGTCACTACTCACCGCAGCAGTCGTTTGATTAAATATTTCATGACCATCCACTCTCATCCGCCTCTCTGAAAAAATTGAACATTTTAGCATTTGACACTGTTTGAACATGGAATTGGGAAAATACGGAATGTTGGAAGGGAATAGAGGACTGAAGGACCAACCAGAACCAAAAAAATACACAACCCACTTGAGAAATACTCCTTTAGATATCTGAATTTTCTTCACTAGAGCCAGTAATTTTCTGGCTTCAGAACAAGAAGTACTCTTTTTCACACGCTTCGATGATGGCGCGAAGTATGACACAACAAACACAAGGCGTATAGGTTTCGGCGTGCATACGCAGTATACTCTCCAACAATTTGTTCCCACACGGCAGGAAGATAATTCACGCAAATTTCATTCCCTGTCGTACCACTTATAAACGATTACTGTCAATTCAACTTTAACATTCAACTGGTCCAAACCGTAGACAACACAGAGCACTGAAAAAGTCGTGTTCTGGGTATAGGTGGGGGAAACAGGTAGGTAATGGAAAGGAACCATTCTATATGTCGCGTAAGATCTAACATGTACTATGCACTATTAAGTTTCCATGAAGTTGTGAAGTTCAAATATCATGTCTCTTTGATTGGTATCAAGTTTGATGGTATGGAACTAATACAGTATGGCAAATAATATTAATTTAGATTGTTAACTTCGTTTTATTGACCACTCAATAAATTAAAAATACATCTACGGGTTTCGAAAAATATCTATTTTATAAAAGAATCTATTTTTAAAAAACAATAATTTTAATATTTTTTTAAAAAATCATTTTTTTTCCGTCTCTAATGAAACATCATCACCCCGTAGGAGGAAGAATAAAGATAAAATGCATAAAATGACGCATCCAGTACACACGTGTCTTTAGCGACTCTGACAACTATGTTTCAACTGTGGACATGGGCTGTCGCCGGTCGCAGTGAACGCATTTCTGAACCCACCATTATGATGACATCATGGTCCCCGTCTCGGCACTGAGGCAAAGAGCCATCTGTCATACTTTTACGGAATCTCAAATACCTTTGAGTAATCTGACAGTAGACGCCAGAATTATCAATTCATTTTTATTAAATTTTGTACACACTTTATTATTAGTAGAACACATTTTTATTGTGATGTTGCAGTTATTCAGAACATAGGTCTGTGATTAATTAGAAAGATATGCATATAAAATCAATTTTATCGAAAAATATTGTATTTGAAGTAAAAAAAAATGTATACTACTGTAATGTAAAAATGTACTAATTGAAAATTAAACTCTCGTATATACTCCTCTATGCACGAGTCTTTACTGTCATAGAGAAGAAATAAATGTTAAATGAAATATATATATTTACCCTACTGATAATTTTAAATATGTATTATATTTTCTCATATTAAAATAAAAATGTCAAAACTTTACCAATAGTAATGTCGCAGATGGGACACTCTACCAAGCCAGCGCAGCAAGCCTCACATGCTGGTCTGTGGCCGCACGGCTCCAGAACGCATTTAACTTCAGGCAGGCAGCACACCATGCACTCTGTGAATTCAGTTGCCAAGCACTGGTCTGAAAAGCAAAGTTCACAAGGGGTATATTTTGATGAGCAAATAGTAAATTAAATTAACTCACGTCAGTTGTCACCAATTTGGGGGTTAGGACGGTGGTTAAATGAAATAAATGTGATTGATGTGTGTTGAGGTATTTATTGTAAGATGTAGGAAATGAATTGGCGGTCTCGCTCGGCGAAGGCGAGCCGGCAAGACCGCCATTGTGAAACGCTGAAACTGGAGAGACTGCTTGGTGGTGAATTGTCAAGCCAGGCTTGTGGCAGCAGCAGGCTACACATTTAATTCTTTAACACTATTTTTCCACGACATTACGTCCCATTACACATTACATCGCCGACTTATATCCCTGGTCCTGTGCCATACAGTCAGCCCACCTCTTCCTTGGTCTTCCTCTAGGTCGCTTTCACTAGGGTATCCACACTCAGTCATGATCCTTTTGGTCCTGTCATCTTGAATTCTTTCAAGATGGCCAGCCCATCGCGCCATTTGGGACCTACAGAACATTACGATTGTTTCTTGCTCAATTGTATTTTAGAACTCAAGATTAATTTTAATACTATAAGTTTCACTTTTTAGTGTTGGTTCATAATGTTATTGTGGTATTTCGGGTTCATAAATGTCCAGAGAATTTTCAATTAAAAAATTAAAAATATATATTCAATTCAATTGTACGCCGCTATACCTAAATATGTACAGAATATAATTGAAGGTCTTCGTAACTGGTAGAGTGATGCATTTAGTAGAAGTATCCGTTTGATTCTGCGTGACATTACAGAGACTAGAGTTGAATGCGGAGCAAGCTGTGTGTAGTTGTTATACTTTGTTAACAGAGTAGAATAACCAACATATGCATATCGACTTTTACCGTTACACTCAAATTGCAATGCGCCTATTCACGGAGTAAGAGGACGCGCTTAGAGTGCGTCATCCTTTTAAGCCCGCCACACACACATACACACATACATATACAACCGGCAGCGCTGGCGCGCTGACACACACACATTCACACAATCTCAAATTATTAACAGTTTTTTATCTACTGCTGTATAAAGGTTATTCGTTGCCACGTATTTTGGGATAATTCGTTTACTTCGTTAGTCCAGCGAGTTTCAGCGGCCTGTCGGCCTTTCGATTCCTCTCGGGTACCACAGGATTCTGTATTCGTCCAATAATTGTCCGTCCACTGAGCTAATGCCATTTCGTTTACTTGACGTGATCGATCATCTACTCTTGTCTGTTCTCCTCGTGTGATGTCCAACAAACATCTTTCCATGTCTCTTATCGTTTATCACGATAATTTTTTGAACATCGCTTTTGTGAAAAATCTTACAAATACTTTTGGCGCGCGTTAATATCTGCCGCGAATAATATTATTGGTACATGTCCGCGTCAATGTTCCGGTCTTCGATCCATTCCCAATGCTCGACCTCAGTTTGAGTCTGGCTCCTGGCGCTATCGGACGCCACTAAATCAATATTGGAATTTGATCTCGTCAACGACGATATTGTTCACGTTGTGGACCAGTCATCTTCAGAGCTGTTATGCACTGTTTTTAGTGTCGATTTTTGTTTTGTTGTTTGTGAGTGCTGTGGGTGAAGCCACCGTCTTCATTTCGGAGCAGAGATCATTTGACATCATTGCGCATTGGAGCGTGAGATTTCGACGGGGGTTATAGGAAATTTGAAGACGTTATACTTGAGGTAAGGTGAGTATTTCACCCAAATCCAGGTTCCAAGATACCACTGGTCCTTCAATAGAATCGTCACTCCTCACTAACCCTTTCCACTTCCATCTTCCGATATTTCTTCACCACCTAGCGGTAATTCTGACTTACAACCGGAATTATCGTTATCCTTTGCACGGGACATGCAATCCGAAGATTGTATAGTTTATGTTTTGCAGTCATACTGGATATATATTTTTCACGTTAGGTATATACATTATTCTAAAATCATATCCAAACGTCCGAAAGTATTAATTTTCCTAGGTTGACATAATTATTGACTTTTCCAATTGCTGTTTGACGATGAAGTACCAATGTTGATTTTTGTATCTTTCATACCGTTCTGTGTCAGATGTGTTGAACCGGTGGCAGAATTAATTGTGCTATGTTGTTATTACTTACCAGAAATGCTGTTGCAGATGGGGCACACTGCCATATTAGCAAAACACTCCTGGCAGGCTGGTCTGTGCCCACAGGACTGCAGAACAGACGGCTCAGAGCACAACAAACATTCTTCTGCGCTTTCGCTCAGGGATATGTTAGCTGGAAAAATTAAACAAATTTAAATATTTTTATTTTATTATTTTATCGGTATCCAGGATTCAGGAGGACTGCTCGCCTTATCCCCGCAGTCGCCGCCGAGATCACACAAATGGCACGCGGATGAGCCGATCTCCGATCCCTATTGAATACGGCGATGTCACAAGGCAAACGAAACAACAAACCATACATGATCAAAACACAATACCGCAAAATAAAAATACAGTGCTAGTGCACTGGAGCTGAAATATCCACACCGCGAATGCTATCGCGATGTCGAGATCGAACAAATATCAGTCTAGTTGACGTCTGCTGACGTCAAGGTCACAATTCACACTGACAAACGAGCATTAGGAAATATATGGATGGAAATTAGGATGCGGAATTGTGTCAATAACAGTGGTCGCGGCTGAATCGAAAGATCCTCCAAATGTGTGTTTTACGAATTGGAATTAAAAAAGATCTCACCTTGAGGATCGGAATTAAGAGAAGTGGCAGCCGTCTCTCTCTGTTCTTCTTCTTCATTGCTTCTATTTTCCGCTGAAACTTCCCTTTCTGCTGCAATGCCTTGCTTCAAAATACGATTTTTCATCGCCGCAACAAAGGTACCAGCCCTTAATTTACCACTTTTCACATCTGCTATGCTGGCCTCCGAAACTGGGGGATCCGTCTTAATCATATTCGGCAACGTCAACTGCCGCTCTGAAATTTTTAATTTTTAAACTCAACCAATTACTTGTATAACACCGGTAGATAACCATCGCCGATTGCTCACTGCTAGGCCCTTCAGGCGTTTAGAATATATACATATTGACAATTTTTATGTGAAAAACCAGTAATTGTGTGTTCTTGGATATAATAAAATACATAAAATTGAAAAATATTGATTTTTTCAGGCGTATTCAACATTTTACTCATAAAGACTATTGCTTTAAATTATTAAAAAAAAAAAAAATTAGTTTCTCATTGTGACATATATGCTGTTTCAGGGAAAATGAATTATCAAATTTAGTCCACATATTAACATATATACAAGTTTTACTAGATGTGGAGATTTACGGGTGAGAATGGTGAACGTAATATTTATATAAAGTGATCACGTAAGCCCTGTAATTACCCATACTTCTATATATTTTCCATTAAATATAATAAAAAATAGCTTTGTCTCTATAAGATATATATTATTTGTTTAATAACAGTGCCTTTGTAGGTGAAAATCCAGTAATTGTGTGTTTTTGGACATATTAAAATATTGCTAATAGAATGTACAGTTAAATATCACAATACTTACGTTTATTAAAGTCTTCGACTATTATCAGAGAAGTCATTAGCAATTCTCCGAGCTCTCTAGACTGCCCGTACTGAAATCATTAATCATCAAAAACTGTTGAAGGGTGCGCTCTGGCTTCGTGAAATTTGCACAGCACATTCATATGTCATCATTTCCATCATTAGCTGCGGTGTCAAAAAAAATAAAGTCATGTTTGGATGCACACGTCCACATGTGTGGGCCCACCAAAGCAATAAGATTAAAGATATCACGCTATGTGTGGAGCTCGCTGTAGTTCCGTTAGCAAATAGGAAGCTCGCTGTTTGGGGAATGATTTAAGGTAAATTCATATGGCGAGCTGTCTATTTTTATGTGGAACGAATCGAGACTAGTTATAAGAGGAGAGTGCTGGCTAAGATGTGTAGAAAAAGACGAAAGAAAAGAAATCGGAGCTATGGTTAACACGGTTCTTTTGTTGAAAAAACTTCTGGATGACGGTTTCGAGTTTGGCGACCTGATCCTCGCTGGCACTCGTCAGCTCGGATCCCCTGGGACACTGGTGTGTGCAAGATGGCAATATGAAGAAGAAATAATGCTAGAGACAGATGATAATGTGAAATATGCATATGAAAAATAGAAAACTGTGTGTATGTTTCGCGCGAGAAGCGTGAGTTTTGTATTATTGTAATGTAGGCGGCCCATGTAAGTATCGATTAAAGCTAGACTGGTGACGTGGAGCTCGGAGTCCTGGCGTTCTATCCATGACATGGCTCAACGTGACAAAATGTCAGTTCAATATTTTTTAAAAGAGTGAAACAAAATGTATTTGAATTGTAAAGAACACGCGGAAAAAATGTAGTGTAAGAGAAAAAAATGTCGGACGTTAAGTATTATTTTTTGTATTTATAATTAATAATTTTCCATCAAAATATTTTTGAGATTTGGACCGATGTTAGACCGATGCTAGCGAGTCAATATTCATATTTTTGTTCCGTAAGATTCTATTTTTCCATGCTTTAATATTATTTTAATTTTTTTGTGACCCGTGTTCATGGAATGAGATATCTCAGAGATTTAGTTGAGCTAAAGATCAGTACCGTGCACATAGAAATAAAATCATTTGATAGCGAAAATTGACACGTGCGCTTAAACGTCATCTAGTAACTTAGATACATAAAACAATTTATTATAAAAAGGTTTTAAATTATACAAAATTATTATGTTTTAACTGCCCGAATCTCTGAATTGTATATAATGAGAGTTGTCGCTAAAGAATCCCATTGGTTTTTACTCACAAGTGGACACGCGCGATAATAGGATAAGTAATAATTTTAAATATGAATTAAATATATTAATTAGAAAGATATACATATAAAATCAATTTTATCAAAAAACATTGTTGTTGCGCTATCGGGATTCGAACCTGGATCTCTTTCCTAATTGTAGAAGGTGCATTATCCAACTATGCTACAGTGACAATATTTTTAGCGACAATTTTATGTTACCGACATATGTTACCTTTTTGATATTAATACATTTAATCATTCCATTATTTGAAAGAGCCATCTAGCTTATTTTTACAGAATCTCAAAAATACCTTTGAGTAAACTGATAGCAGACGCCAGAATTATCAATTCATTTTTTTTATTAAATTTTGGACACATTGATACAACTTTATTATTAGGAGAACACATTCTTATTGTGAAGTTGTAATTATTCATAGTTGGATAATGCACCTTCCCCGGTTAGGAAAGAGATCCAGGTTCGAATCCCGGTGGCGCAACAACAATATTTTTCGATAAAATTGGTTTTATATGTATATCTTTCTAATTAATATATTTAATTCATATTTAAAATATCACAGACCGTTTGTTCTGAATAATTACAACTTTACAATAAGAATGTGTTCTCCTAATAAGTAATAATTACCACGGGCCTTGGGATGCGAAGCATGAAATGGCTCTTGTGTGAGTTCTTCCTTTCGCAGCTCAAGCAGAGGTTGTAGTCAGCGCATATGAAGCACATGTATCGAAAACCTTCCACGGTGCAACCACAGACGTGGCAATTAATATTCTGAAAAATATTAATTATAAAAATCAATTTTATCGAAAAATATTGTTATTGCGCTACCGGGACTCGAACATGACTTGACACTGACCGGGGAAGGTGCATTATTCAACTATGCTACAGCGACGATATTTTTAGCGACACATTTTCGAACCTATATGTTACCTTTTTGTTATTAATACATTTCATCCTTACTTTTACGGAATCTCAAATATCTTTGAGTAATCTTGGATTTTTGTAGCATAGTTGGATAGTGCACCTTCCCCGGTTTGGAAAGAGACCCAGGTTCGAATCCCGGTGGCGCAACAACAATATTTTTTCGATAAAATTAATTTTATATGTATATCTTTCTAATTAATATATTTAATTCATGTTATAAGTATTTAATTGGAGTGAAACATAAATTTTCTTTGTCTTTCGGGATTCTGTATTATCGACTTTGTTCAATTTAAGAAACACATCGGAAGACGTACGTATTTGGCCAAAGTCAACTGAATTTTGTTTCAAAAGATGACATTAATTAATTTTTTTATATCATATTTTACAAGGAAATATAATTCTCTGTTTGAACAAACCAACAAAACCATTTACTTTAGAGTTTTTTTAAGTTAGATTTTAAATATCTAAGGAATAATTTGTTCCTAATGTATTTTTTTATGGCTGACCATATAAACTTACCATTTTTTAATATACTTACACATGCACCGCGCGTCGCTGGGTCACTATCTTCTGTATGGCAAAGATCAGATGGGACTAACCCAAATAACTTGTTTAAAATGAATGATTTCAAGAAAAATTTTAGTCTCGCGTTATTTTTGTTAAAGGTCCCGAGACTCGAGACAGTGAAAAAACCATGAATTTCCCGGGTTGTCTCGACACAGAATCCCTAGTGATTTTTCTATTGTCAGTAATTTGTAACGTTACTGTAGTGATGGTAAGTAATTCTTTATAAGAACGTGCATCTTTCACGCCTATCCAAGAATGGATTTCGCTACTTTTTCACAGTACCTCATCTTCTTCTTCACAGTAACTTTATATTTATCACATTCTGAATAAATTGAGTGATTTCATGTAAGTACTATTTTATTCACTCATTATCTGATTACTTTCATTACTGTAAAGTCAACCCAATGGCAGACCATTTCTGGCTATCTTTAGCCATCATGGAACATGTCATTTTCTGAAAATATTATTTTTAAATAAAAAAATTACCGAAAGGCCGAAATCATCAGTGTCTATGTTTTTCATTGCATGCAACTCCATCAGTTCTTGTCCAATCATTTTTGAAAGTTTATAAGTCTGAAAAATATTAAAATTGTAATATTAGAAATATATAAATAATCTAAAATCACGAAATAGAAAAATTAGGCGAACTCGACATTAAAGATAGCACCATTGAGGTGGGCTGGTCAACTCGGTCAGGAAATGTCTTATACTTTGTAGGCTTTGTAACCCTTTGGAAAGATTGATTATAAAGATCACTAATTTGGGGAATGGTTTGTATATTTTGATGTAATGTTTACTATTTACCGTGTTTATTATGTTATATGTTCCATGTTTACTATTTACCGTATTTATCATGTTATATGTTCAATGTTTAATATTTACCGTATTTCAATGTTTAGTATTTACCGTATTTATTATGTTATATGTTCAATGTTTAGTATTTACCGTATTTATCATGTTATATGTTCAATGTTAACTATTTACCTTATTTAATGTTTAGTATTTACCGTATTTATCACGTTATACGTTCAATTAAAAAATTTTAAATGTTATGAATTACCAGTGAAGCCTTTGCTGCAGGAATGCGGATCATGTAGTGTTCCGAATGCAGGCTCTTCCCTTCGCATGTCTGACACAGGTCATAATCGTAGCACGTGACGCATCTGTACCGGTATCCTTTCACAGGTTTCCTGCAGGAATCGCAAGACGCTCCTGGGTGTACATCATCATCACCTTCCTGAACTGAAATGAAAAATGTCAATGTGTTACTGCATGGTTTGGGAAGGGTTAAAAAAGTATTTTGTATAATTATTGATATAAAATAAGGCCATAGAGTAATTTTACAAATATTGAAGAGAGAATTTCATAGTTTAGAGGTTTACCAATAAATGTGTCACAAACAAAGCAGTGCGTCAAGTCAGCAGAGCAGTTCTCACAAGCTGGCGCGTGCCCGCAAGGGTCCAGGGTGTGATTGCTTCCAAATTTTTCACAGCACACCATACATTCTGCTGCTTCGGCCGTGGTCTCTGACTCTGAAAAATAAAGGCGAAAAAGGTGTTAGAATAGAACTGTCAAAACTAAACTGCTATTTTTAAGGAAGGTTTAAAAGAAATTTGGATGGTAGGTTACTTAAAACAAAAAGTGCGTTAGACTGTGAAATTGATGTCCTGCTATCGAGCTCGTTGGACTTTGTGAATTATCGTCCTGCTGTGTGGGGTCATCTTGCTATTGTGCACGGTGTATGTCGTCCCCACTTCGCGCTATCAACGAAACGCGAGTTCGAAAGTGCTTTGCGCGGATCAACGAAGTACATGTGTGCCGCACAGGAACACGCTCGCGAGAGCTATGCTGGGATGCGGTCCTGAAAAGTGCCTTTTTGGAGCCAGTTTAAAACCGTGAAATATTTTTAATTAGAGAAAAACAGTGAATAACAAGTGCCGAATATAAGGAACGATGTGAGGCGATTTTGTTTGTGAATAGAGTTAATTGATTTAACGCGTATTATAAATGTTAAGCTTTTGTATATTTTAAATTGTTAATTAATAATTCCCGGGCGATCGCTCAGACATGAAATATATGAGGCATCACGGGCAAACATGATAATAGAAGAATAAAATGCTTGCGATGCCTCTAGCTATAAAAGCATATTTTTAGAATAAGATTATATGGATAAAAAGTGGAATCTGCCGACTCAGGTGGTGCGACGACCGAATGGTCGGTAGATTCCTATTTACCGCCAGGCGGTGGTTGCGGCGGGCCGAATAGGGGCGGGGCTAGGATTGTAAGTCTACTCACATTGGTCCGGCGCTAGATGGGACCCGGGATGACTTTGAATAATCCACCGATAGCTGAGGGAACACACTCCTCGAGTAAACAAATGTTTTATTTTCTCTACCTCGCTTTGACCCTGCTTTTACTCCGGACTTTTTGGAAGCGATTCGGCCACTGGTTGCCACGCTGGACTGCGATTTGAACCCTGCGCGCTGCTGCACATACATCGTCAGCCCGAGGGTGGATTGTGTTCGTCCTGGTGTCCGATTGGTCCTTGAGCCGCCCTGTTCCCTTTTGTTGTTCCTGTCTCATTAGAATTATCCCGTATCCCTTTCCCTAGTGCGATCATCTGAGGTCGCTCGGAAATAGCGCTAACAGTCAATTTAAAGAGGTTGAAATTCGACCCGTGAAGTAAAATTATTTGTTCTGAGTTCGTTCATTTATAAACGTTTGCTATTGAGACTGATTTTTTAATATGTCTAAGGAGGTCTTACCCCAAAATATTTCATTTTATCAAAAACAAAATGGTTCTTACCAGGTTGTGTTCCGTGTTCTTTCAGAATGATTCCTTCTATTATTGTTTCATATCGTTGTATTCGTCCCTCCTGTGTATTACCAGAAGAACTAAAATTATAATATAGTAAATTAAAAATAGACAAATTAATTTAGATTTAGTTTTTTGGTGCATTATGGGAGAGAAGACGGATTGATGCCATTGATATATGGTGCTGGAGATACGTGTTGCGCATACCATAGACGGCAATACGCACGAATGTCTCTATTCTGCGGGAACTGAATATCAAGGACTGATTCTCAACCATTTATCTGAGACGAATCCTTCAATTTTTAGCCACCTTGTGAGAAGGGAATATATCTTGGAGAAGTTTGTTGTCGTGGGCCACGTCAAAGAACGAAGATGAAAGAAATCTCCCACCCGCTGGATTGACCAAGTGAAAAAGGATAGCCCAAAGATCTGTAAGATGCCAAGAAAAGTGGAGGAGCATATAAGAAGACAGATTCTCAGTCATGAGGGACCAACGTGGATGAAGATAATAGTTTTAAATAGGGTTAAGAGTATGAAGTGCGCAAAAGGCGCAGGCTCTAAAGGGTAACGATGTAAGCAAACAGCCTAATAACGGGAAGACTAAGATGGCCGGCGAGGTAAAACTATATTCTCATCAGGATCCTAAAGTGCAACTGAACAACATTTGGATGCAATGAGCGAGATCGCCGTATATTTTACCAATATATTAAATATCATATTAATAATAGAAAATTATTTTAAGGACAAGTGTCGTATTATGCAGATGATTTCCAATTTAATTGAAATATGTATCACCCTCAAGGTTTTTTTATTTTATCATAGAATAATACATTTTAAATAAATGTACTTACTTTATTAGACGTGGTCTGTTCTAAAGCATTTACTTGGACAGTTTTTATAAATTATATATTGTTAAGGTACGATCAGAAGTTATAAAAAATATGTTTGTCTGTATTATAGTTGGTGACAAAATGTGTAGGCAGTTAGGTTAGGACAAATGACAAATTAGTTTCATTTTGCTCTCTACCCACATCAAGCAACCAATTTGTTATTTTTAGTTTAAAATCGTTAATCACTTTAGACCTTTAAAGGTCTGGTGACAATTTATTAAATATACGCGGTGCATAAAATAAGAAAGTTCGTTGACTAAATTTGGTATCCATTTTTGGCATTAAATCGGATCGTGGATTTTAGGATTGATCTGGTAAACTCATTATATCTCATGTTCTGCTCTGAATTTAACTGACATAGGTCGCGTACGTCACAATATATATAAATGCATACATACAGAAAACAAAATAAAATAACAACCCGTCTAGTGATCTAGTGGTTGCGGGTTCGAGCCTCTTTCCACTAGGAGTATAAAAATGGTAAATCTGTTTCTTTAGAACTTTTGTATATATTGTATAGATATTATTTATTTTAGACAAAAATGTCCGGAAACTTACACTTCAGTGTTGATTTGATTTCTGCTATTACTAGAACTTTCTAAAAAATCCCAGGCTTTCCGTTGAGCAGTTTGTAGTTTATTTTCAAAAGCTCCTCCAGACATTCCAACCTGAAAGCAAATCAAAAACTCAGTACAGTGAAGATTGTATGCTCTGTAAGTTTCATTGTATAACTTTAATGCAAAGGCAATATAAATCTAACTCAGGCAAGACACGTCTTTAAAAGTTAAGTTAATTTAAACTGGCAGTAAGTAAAGTTAAGTTAGACTGTTACAAGTGTGCAATAATTATGCGTTGTTACAAAAATTGGTTTGGTTTTAGTTAGTTTATATGACATCCTGATAAAGGAAATGGTACTTTTCCACAGACAATTGAATAGAATTTTCCGATACCGGAATTGGTTTAAAAAAAAGTGGTAAATAATTTACATTAAAATATACAACCACAATGTATTAGTTGTCATGTAAAAATATTTACCATTAATATCAGAGGCTTGGGAATACGAACTACATAATGCTCAGAATGCGTGTTCCTCCCCTCGCAAGTAGAGCACATGTCGAAGTCCTGGCACGTAGCGCACTTGTAGCGGTACCCCAGAACAAATTCCTTGCAGATGCCGCATTTGATACCGGGGTGCTGAAACACATGCCAACAATGTGATGATTCGTCGTGTACAGCACTCTCCCTCTTACGGCGTCTCTGACAAGTTGTGTGCGGTATCCAAGATGCAAACCGAGGCCTGGCAGAAACCTGCGACATCAGGTCGCGTAGACATGTGAACCACGTGAACAGAGGTTCGAGTGGGAGATGATGATTCAACCCTTTTCTCTGATGATATGCCTGCTGTTTTGAAAGAGGGTGAGGTCTATCCACACTCCCCAATTCAGCACAAATAATTTATAGCAGATTGAATATCTGCCACATGGCTTGACCTTTTGTTTTTGCCATTTATGGAACTCGTTATTTTTGTTTTTTTGTGGTTTCTCTATTTTTTAAATTGTTGATTTTCTCGTATTCGACACAAGTTTCTAACATAACTCATCTCGGGACTATTTTCCCCCTTTTCTCATATTGATATATGGAATGAAATAAAAATTCGTGTTGTCATTTGAATTAATCCATCGAAAATTAAATAATTTATTACAGTACTTAATTCATAAATATGAATATGTTTTGAAATCAAACAAATGTACCTACGTACATTTAGATGGTCGCTTAAATCAATGTTCTAAATTTTAAAATATTATGTTAGACGCATTTTCTGGTTTTGTTAAATATTATCAATTTAAAACACTACGTTGCCGTTTTGCCACATGTTAATTTCATCCGTGCATAGTATTTATGAAACGACAGCTAATGTTTAAAAGACAACAGTGTTTTATACAAACGTAACGTAAAAAGCCCTCACTTAAAATGTTTACTTTGTTCAAGAAAATATTGTTTTCCCTTAAAATTAGTAAAATAACATTTAATTTATGAAATTTGCTAATAACGGATTGTGTATAATTTTAAGATAAAAATTTCCATATTTAAGAAAACGTATCTAATGCGCGCAGTCTTTTTTATAATGCTTGTATTATCTTAATTATGGCATATAACATTCAGTTTATTAGTTTTAAATGAGTGCAAAGGTCCTATCTAAGTATTATAATTAGTTAATATAAACCTATAAAGTTGCACCTTAACGTGCAATATTCTCACATAAATATCACACGTCATTATTTGTTTGTAAATTAAATGCTAAATTTATATTTCGTAATATACAATTATGTTAACATCAAAATATCTATCAATTTTTAAAGAAACTTAATTCCCTATCTTATAAGATTTGAATTTGAAAATTTATTTAATTAATTATTTTTCCACGAGTGGTAATCCGAGTAGGTAATCCTGATGTTGGGGTGTCATGTGTATAAATCACATTTTCATATCGATGGCTATGTTAATAAACAGAACATGAGATACCCAAGGGAACACCAACAGAATGAGGTGTATTGCCGAATGATCAACGAGTTTTTGGTACCGCAACTGCAGCTGTTTACCGGATTCAACAACAGAACATAATTTTAGCAAGACGGGACCACTTCACACGCAGCTAGAGTTTCAATGGAGAAGCTGAGGGGAATTTTTTCCAATAAATTAATCAGCAAGTATGGAGACATATCCTGGGCACCTCGATCGCCGGACCTCACACCGTGCGACTTTTTTTGTGGGGATACCTTAAGTCGAGAGTTTACAGCGACAATCCTCGAACAATTCAGGGCCTATAAGAAAATATCCGCCGTAAAGTTGCTGCCATTGAACCAACGCTTTGTCCGATTGCAAGAGTGTCTTGAGAGAAATGTACGGCATTTAGACGATATTGTTTATAAAACGTAAAATCCCCACCGGTAAACTCCATTTTGTATAACTAAAATATGAGAATAACATTGAAGTTTTTATTTTATTTAATATTAAACTTGAAAATTTTCCGCTGCACATCATTTATAATAAGTTATTATGTATTATTGATTTCTAGACCAGTCATATCTAGGATAGTTAAATCATTCGCTACTACAAACAATTAGACCTGCTGTTACATTCAACTAAGTGATTAAAATGTGTGTTGCGTAAAAGCATAAATGCCGGAAGAAACAGAAAGTTCCACTCAGCACAATCCCGATCTTCTGCCACCTCCAAGGTGGACTGTAACTTTAGGTTTTGTAACACAATCTTCGTTCAGGGTCTTGAGTACTTCAGATTGCACAGGACAGACACTTAGACACACGTCTCACACGTTTGTTACACTGCGAAATTTACTTGTTGCCGCACCGGTTCAGGGTCGCCGATCGACTCACTCGTCGGCAGGTGAGGAAGGGAGGGGAGGTGGAAGGCACAGTACATTATCTTCGTTCAAGCATAAATATATGTTCCAAACAATGTGAATGGCTTATTATTAAAATTAATTAAAAATGAAAGTATTTTTTACAAAAGTGGCGATACTTGGTTGCCCATCAGCGTGGCACCTTTCTGTAGACCGAGCGCTTCTCAAGGGTTCCAGCAGCTCTTCCCCGATAGCCCTTGCCAATCTGCTGCCCTGAAATACAATTAATTTTTGTACTAATTTAATGTATTAAATAAAAATATATACATATAAAATCAATTTTATCGAAAAATATTGTTGTTGCGCCACCGGCATTCGAACCTGGATCTCTTTCCAAACCGGGGAAGGTGCATTATCCAACTATGCTACAGCGACAATATTTTTAGCGACAAACTTTCGAACCTGTATGTTACCTTTTTGATATTAACACATTTAATCGTTCCATTATTTGAAAGAGCTTAAAAAAAAAAAATTCCCATTGTTTATATTTGGTTTTTTCTAATTGTTGGCCAGAATTACAAAAATCACTGCAGAAGACTGTATGGAGATCTAAAAATGATCAAAGTGTTTCAAAACAAAGCCTGCAGTATAGCTGAGAATGTTAATGTCATTGAGCCAGGCATGTAGCCACCGAATAGCCCAGATTTATACCCAGTACAGTTTGACGATTTCTAATTAGCTAAATATTGTGCAAAAAAATTACATTATAAATTATAATTAATTATATTGTGTTTTGAAATAACTCGTGTGTTACGAGATGTTGTCATTTTTTTTGGACCATCTGTATATAAACGCAAACATACAGGAAACAAAACAAAAAGACAATGTACACAAACATGGCGGGAGTGCACCGTAGAATAGTGATAGCATTAAGTGTTGATAAAACCATATATAGAAAGTGTTGATAAAACCATAAATAGAAAACGTCCGCGGAAGACTTGGGATGACCAGGTAAACCAGATACTGGAAGATGGTCTTGTATGAGAAAATGTATGAACAGAACAGTGTGGCGCTCTTTTATCTCTGTCTACCCCGAGGAGAAACGGGATAATGATAAGTTAGTTATGTTTGTTTATAACGTTATAAATTATGGGTAAATTATATATTTATTTTTTTTGTTGGTGTGATATATGAATTGGAATTGAGCCCAGCTTGTCAAGATAGCCCCTGTCACCTAGCGCCAGTATTCCCAAGTTCCCACAACAGGCGATGGTTACGGACTGTCACTTGAGATCACCCTCCAGCTGTCAGGAATTCAGTCAGCACAAGGGCGGTTTAGCCTAGACAACAAGCCACAACTGACAAGAAACCTTCCTGGTGCAGCCTAGGGAGGATATATGGACCGTTATACCTCAAATTAAGAAGACACGGCGGCACCGCTCCCATCACTCCGAGACTCGTTAATAATGACGAGTGACGCAACTGCACAAAATTAAGTTTGCCACCCAATTTTTTTAGTTGCACTCTAGGATCCTTAATAATTTCTTTGCTCCAATCTTTGATTAAAATGATTAAAATTACCAATAAATCCATTGGCGGTGTGGAAATTCGAATCATGAAGTGTTCAGGATGTGAACTGTTCCCCTCACAAGCCTGGCACAGGTCGCAGTCGCGGCAGGTGATGCACTTGTACCGGAAACCTTTCACAGCGTTTCCGCAGGAATCACATCGTATGTTAGAATGCGGTCGCTGGTCGTTTAAAACACGATCTGTAAAATGTAAAAATGTACACGGTTAGGATTGAATGTCATGCATCAGAAGGTAATGTGTGTGATAGCCTTGTGCCCCCATATATTACATCCAGCACTCGCGAGTTCTTATGATTATTGATCGCGAAGTGTGTGGTTGAACAATAAACATTGAACATACATACAGAACAATATCGGGAAAGCGGCCGTGAGAGGCGTAGCGCTCCCGGCCAGCTGCCGTCGCATATTATTGGCACATGTTATCCGGTCGGTACCGGTGTGTTTTGCAGCTGATAAAAACCTAGTTTTACACACATGTATCAGCGAGGTGCGTTCAGCTGCTGTCGGCGGTGTTGTTGATTGTGGAGGCGATAGAACTCCATGAAAGTACATTTTCCGAGTGTTCTCATGAAGTAGCTGCACTCAGATGAATATCACTTTCTTTAGTACGGAGTTTCTGACGAATGGAGATATTTGTTAGCAGTCTATGGCACATATTTTTCTTATATCTACTTGAAAAGAAAACGTGAATCGGAATCACCGAAGGGGGGGCAGTAAAAGAAGGAAGAAAGGAAGGGAAGGGACTTGGACTAATGGGAATAATGATCGATGATGGGATAGGAAATCCTGTCAAATCCTGGAACTCGGGAAATCGGGAATCTAAAGGACTGCCCGCCTTACTTCGCGTATGACGCCTCTGTTACTCTCGCAGTCACAACCGAGATCACACAAACAGCACGCGGGCGGGCAGATCTCCGCTTCCAAGTGAAGACGGCTACATCAATCACATCACCCGCGGCTTTCACAAATCACAGGATCACAATATAACAGTGCTGATGCACCGGAGGTAAACAAAATCCACACCGGTATTGCGGTGCCGCAACCGAACAAGTATCGCGTCGCGTAAACGTCTGCTAACGTCAAGATCACTATTCACACTGGCAAGCAGTAGGGAAAAAGTATGGGTGGGAATTTGAACATGGAAAGGTGTCAATAATAAGGTCGCGACCGTTTCGCAAAGCTCGTCAAAAATGTGTTTCACGAATACGGAACACTACTATCATTTTCACTCGGATGTATTCCTGGTACCATTTTCCACCACTGCAGCCGTGAGTATAAAGAAAAAAATTATAATTAGGATGGATTTAAACGACTTCGCAAATATATAATAACAACATCAACAACTATAAATACCATTAAAAAATGTCTAGTACCAACTTACTCTAAAAAGAATAAGATATTACATACATGCCATATTTTCCTTGGTCTTAGCCTTAGTTGAAAATTAACCTCGCTCTTTCCACGCTAATATTTAATTTTGCAAACGACGATAAGAACACAGAATTGGTACTCAAAATTTGTAAAAAAAAACCAATCTAATAACTCCCGGTATTAAACTCAATATTCCAATGATGTACTGTCGTAACGCTGCCACACTCACTGATACTAGAGCGATAATCTACAAATATTCTTTCAGATAAGTGTTTGGTTGATAACGTATAAAATACTTAAATTAAATGAACATACTGCTATTGCGGTTTCGATTATTGCGGTTTCGATTTATTGCGGTTTATATCTGTTAGTGCGTGGAACTCTTTGCCCTCCGTTATTAGAAACAGTGGATCAGAGACTTTATTTAAGATGAAACTAAAAACGCACTTTTTCAAAAAATTATTTCCATAAGTGAAAATAACGATTTTTAATTTTAAAAAACATAGATATTTGTAAAACTATAAACAGTTTATGTGTAAAGCGCCCTTGAGGTGAAAGTTTTTACGAAAATGGCGCTATACAAATTATCCATTATTATTATTATTATTATTATTAGTGCTCATCCGCGTATTCGGGATCATTATTTTATTTTACTGTGGCCTTCCCGAACCATTGCCTTAGAGTCTTTAGTCAGGATGTTCTCTATTTTTCAGACCATATTATTTAACAATTTTGCCTTAAATCGTCATCTCATCAGATGCAATAAGTTGCACAATATTTGTGAGCCTTGCGTGGCGCTCTTTCAGGCAGTAGGCTATCCGGATCGCTCGAACAATGATTAACATTGTCTACGGGGGACGCATTCCTGGCATCTGTTTAAGCACCTCTTGGAAATGTTGGGAATAATATCATAAAATGAAATAATAATAATGGGAATATTACCAACATTAAAATGAATGATAAATATATTATATAATAGTGCCTTATTGTCCATGACTGTTAACTAAATAAAAGAAGGAACACTAAGGATGGAAACTCATTCTCGATTCTCTCACTACAGTGTGCCTACAGTTTTGTGTTTCATTTCTTCTTCGACCTCATCATCATCATCATCATCAAAAGAAACGGAGATGGCGAATCACTTCTGTTTCTATAGTGTCCAGGTTACTACTAGTAGTTGACTATAAGCCCACACTTCAATGGTTTAATTCGCTTTAGCGTTGTTTTTGTCATTCTCCGCAATACCGTTTCATATACATGGTGACCCACAAAAAGTAAGAACATCTTGAAACACATGAGTTATTTCAAAACATAATATAATTAATTAAAATTCTTAATGTAATTTTTTTGCACAATATTTAGCTAATCAGAAATCATCAAAACACCCCATAGTGCATCATCTAGTGGGTTTAAATCTGGGCTGTTCGGTGGCCACATGCCTGGCTCGATAAAATTATCATTCTCACGGTGAAGAGAGTTGATTGTATTTCTGGCTGTGTGAGATGGAGCTCCGTCCTGCTGAAATGTCTAACTATACTCCAGGTATGGTTTTGAAACTCTTTGATCCTTTTCCTAGCACCCCAACGTTTTTTAATTCGCAAATTTTTGATCAGAATACGGTCATCTGCAGTGATTTTTGTCATTCTGGGCAACAATTTGAAAAAAAACGAATATAAACAATGGGAAAATTACTAATCAAAGATGGCGACCGGAAATTGTTGAATTAAAACGTAATATAGGAAAATAGGTAACTAATTTTGATGTAATTAAATCACATTTTACAAAATATCTCACTTTTTTTGGGCTACCCTGTGGTGTAGGGAACACGTGGTACCTTCATTGGTCAATTTATATTTAGGCAATAGTTGAACGTACTTTCATCGTGTGGAAAAATGCAGCAGAAATATTTTATTTCGATAAAAGGGTCCCGTTTGGTAAAAGTTTGACCCGCATCCTAGATTGAGTTTTCTATGCTAATTATTATATATTTTGTCTTATTTACGTTCAGTTGAAGATCACATATGGTTGGCATGCTTTGGTCACTACCCGGTACCACTCGGGTCGTCAGGCACAGTAGTCAGGTAACAAATATGTGTTACATTGGTTTAAAGTGTTCAAGAATTGCTCCAATCAGTTGAATGACATGTAGAAACAAAGTGAACAGACATGATGTCGCATGAGTAAAAATTTACTTACTTATTTGTCACAAGTTTATTCAAAAAAGCGATTGAATATGTAAATAATTAAAGCGCGGCGATCTCCACTCTTCGGCGTGGTATAGTAAATACTCTTCGGTTGTCATAGTGGAAGTTTGAAGTCTCTGTAAAAACATTTATTTCAGATTTTAATTCACTTGTGGCGGACGTCTATTGCCATCTAAGCGAAGCCGGGAAAAGCGCGCAGTTTAGCGAAGATGCGAACTAGACTGGGGACTTAACGGCATGAGAGCGAAGCTGCAGATACTATTCATATGACGACTCTTGAACCCGCTTCTCCCTGTTGTTCACTACGTGCACGTGTTATATTCCGGTTACCTACCTTCTTACTTATATTACTATTACTACTTTGGGGGTTAGGATGGTGGTTAAATGAACGAAATATTGTGATGGATATACCAATGAAGATGGATGAGAATGATTATAATGGATGAGTGAAGATGTGAAGTTCGAAGTGAAGCGAGTCGGCGGTCTCGCTCAGCGTGCGCGGGCCGGCAAGACCACCTTTGTGAAACAATGAAACTGGAGACTGCTTGAGCCAGACTTGTAGCGGTAGCCGGCAGCGCTGTCGCCAGCGTCGATGCCGACTGAGATGGCGGTGAATATAAATTCTGATCGCTACACTACCTACTTACTTTGCAGCTTATTAAAGTACATGCAATATAAATAATTAAATTTATACCCACATATTGAAAATTTGATAATTGAATTCGTTTCTATTTTTACTTTGAGTAACATGTCATGTCAACGAACTCAGTTATTTGGAAACCCATTTGAGATTCCAAGAGATCCAGGTTCGAATCCCGGTAGCGCAACAACAATGTTTTTATTTTTCGATAAAATTGATTTTATATGTATATCTTTATAATTAATATATTTAATTCATATTTTAATAATTAAGTTATTAGAGCAATGTATTTACGTAAAACAAAGATAATATAAATGTTAAAATATATATATTTAGAAGAAATTTAGCAACGTACAGATAATTGTACGGGTCAATTTATATATCTATTAATTTAATTTTATCGAGATAATTTATTTGTCCAAATTTCATCCACCCTTAATTACATGTTCCATAATTAAATTCAGTGTCAACCACCAGCCTTTGCAAGTACTAAACTACAATATTAGTTTCATTTGACCCGTTCACAGGTACTGGATGATTGAAGACGCCACGAATTAATGCCTTTACTGCTGTTGGGGGGAAATTAATTAATAATTATCCATACAAAACAATTTGCGACAGTTGTGGATATTATTGTTCACTCACTACTCCAGTATGGAATAATTGGGTGGGGAGGAGCATACAATAATATAATGGACTCGGTAAAAATAATACAGAGAACAATTATTAAAGTGATATTAAAAAAGAGATCAACTTTTTCAACACAAACACCTTTTGCAAAATTCCCAGTTCCCTAAATAGAAAACATTTACAAAAAAACCTCAATTAATCAATTAATTAAGGAAAATAACACTGGAAAATTTGAAACAAGCAATCATTAAGGTTTAAAAATAACTTTAAAATCCCTAAATGTAACACCAAACACTATCAGCAAAAAATTTCAATAGCCTTCCTACACAAATTAAAGAAATAAAGGATATAAAAGAGTTTAAAAAGAAACTAAATGAACACTTCAAAAACACATAATTGGACAATAAACAATATTACAGAACACTTCAGAAGCACACAAATGGACAATGAATAGAATATGTAAGGTATTATATAAAATTATTGTAGTGTAACTCCCTCTCCAAGCACAAGAGCTGGTCTCTTTTTTGGAGAGGTAAGCGAAAGAAAAACTCTGTATGTATGTAACCATATATTTAAAAATTGAATTTATTTTGCCATTGTATTTTCGTTAAATTAAATAAAAATAAATAATATCTGATTCCTCCTTTCTTCATTTTATACCTCAGAGCACCACCTTTTACTGTGAGCTCGTCAGACTTGGTGAATTATCATCCTGTTGTGTGGGGTTGATAGTTGAACTGTTCATCTTGCTGTTGTGCATTGTGCGTGCAGTCCCCACATCGCGCTATCAACGAAGTACGTTTTTCTAAAGCCAAAAGACATGTGGTCGTAGTGAAGTAAAATCCAAATAAAGGACTCCGCATAAATTAACCATTTAATAATCTAAAATGATATGGAGATTTTGTTGCTTTGCTGAGTGGAATCGAAGCGGGAATGACCCTTTGGGGCTTCCTTTACACGAAGTACTGATGTCTATTAAAATAAGTTGATCCTATTGATGATAAGCTTTCGGCAGATGTGGCAGGTGGTCAGGTGGGACGCGCACTCGGCGCACGTGCTGTGGCCGCATTGGAATGCCACATTATTCTGCCTATCCAGACATATACCGCAGCAGTGGGTATCCCTCAACTCCTGGATCTGCGCCTCCAGGGCCTGGACGCGCTCTATCTGAGGATCACGACTCGAGACTTCGCGGTCGGCTGTAGTTAATTGCCTCTCTGGAAAAGTCGTCGTTTAATTTCATGTTAGTAATTTGAAAAAAACAGCTGACATCGCATTTAAAAAAATATATATTCTTATGTGACATTACTAAACTAATCTAGTAATCACGAATAACGCCCTCGTGTTGGTAATGCGAGCGGGCTTCAAGGATATAAAAACGGTCGGAGTCTATGGTTGAGATTAATTTTAATTTTTCGTTCAGAGCTGTCAGATACGCGGCTTGCTGCCGCAGCCAGCGAAGCTATTTACCAAGAATCCAAAATGTAACCGTAAGGATCCAACATGTAACCCAAGAGTAAATACTTTGATTATAATTCAATGACTATTGTACAATTTACTGTAATTTATTTTGCGAGATTGTTTCCTTTCGATCCACATTCATTTTAATTACATTATTGATCTACAATTCTTTCTACCAATCCTATTGCGTCGGCTTGGGATGCTGGGAAAACTAACTACAACGATGGGTCGCGAAGATGCTCTACTACGATGGAAAGTGAATAGACGAACATAGATTTGGAGGTTATACCAAATTTTGTAACATTTTAAATCTTGTTGTCACCAGCCTGCCCTGAACTCACGCTCAACCCGACGAAATTAGGATTATTTAATTTTGATTGTAATTTTTTATAATTTTACCTGTCTTTTTTATTTATTAGATTCCATTCGATAACGTAAAACATCTCTTCATTTATCTCTCCCAGGTATCGATAATAAACTTTCCCAGTTTAGGGCGGAGGTAGAATGTGACAAATCAATGTGGGTATGCGTTTCTGAGGTGAATATGTTTTTATGTTTTCCACTAAGTAGTCGGTGAAGAGGATAGAACGCCGTTCTTTACCCTCATATGTTAGTTTAATAACTGGATGCTCCGTCACGTTAACGGCCGTTAGACTTTTTGGGAAAATTAAGCCAACCTCATATTTTTGAGAGCTCGGTAAAAGGCTCTACTCTGGTATCAAGATCATCATTGATCATCATCTGACATCAAGATCAATATTGTACTTGATTTCAACAGAAAGGTCATATCTTTAATTTACACTGCAACCCACATATACAACATATTGTATCTTCTCTAATATCGTTCCAGCTACATATATTGTGACGTTATGAATTAGGGTCACGTTTGAAATTGACCCGTCACTTATTTTATTATCAAGCATCACAGAATTCACAAATAATTGTCCTTGCGTTGGTATCACATTCCGTTTTTGAAGTTATAAAAACGGTCACGGTCTATGGTTTTGTGCAAATCATCATTAGCGTTTGAATAGCCGCGACCAGCGTTACTAAGATGTAGCTGTGTGCGATCCACTATAACTAGAGGTAAATATTTTATGTTATTCAATCACTAGTGCATAATTAAATATAATTTGTTAATCTAATCTCATGGTAAATAAGCTTTACATGTTTCTCTTTGAATTCTACCTTTGAAGTTTTCAACTTTGGTTTCTACCAATGGTTTCTTCGCCTCATCCGATAGCGTCGGCCTGAATGCTGAGGGTCAATCACGATTAAGAGCCAAGGAGATGAGATTCATCCACTTTAACATCTGTTTGTCACCTGCATGAAGGACGTCGAACTCGCGCCCATCCCGAGAAGATGTGGATTGTATTTTTATGTATTTTATTAATTCTAATTGATTTTCTGATTAGAAGTCATTTTTATCACATCTTTTTATTTATTACCTCCAGGTGTTACTTATAAATTTTTCCCAGTTTAGGATGAAAACTAAATGTGACAAAAATAAGGTGGGTATGTGTTGTTCAAGTAAAGAACCCACGGATCTTGTGCTTTTCGCTGACTAGCCGGTGAGAAGAAAGGACGCAGGTCGCTACCCCCACAATATACTTTCATTATCAACTATATTCTATTTGCTACAAATCAATATTTACGGAGAAAGCCAGAGATTTGTTCATGCCGTTCAGAGCGTCATTGAAAGGGCTCACATTCTTGAAGACTTGAAGAGAAAACGGAATTTTATTTATAAATCCATGCTATCTAAAAAAACAATACATAAATACAATAGTAAATTGACTTAGCTCACCTATGTAGGTTAGGTATGATACACAAAATCTGACAATGAAGTGTGGATTGCGATTGCAATTACGTACCTCGTGAACTGGATTCCACGACATGATGCCTTATGGAGAGGTCTTCAAATCCTGGAAGTTCATGAGAAATACGATGATCTGCGTTATGGCTCGTATTTTCATATTCTGTAAAAAAATCATCATTTCATAAAAATACAAATAGAAACCAAATTAATGGTTTCGGTTTCCAAATCAGTATTTGGATTTAAATTTATATATAATACAAGCTCACCACACTGTTTTGTCAGTTATTATTTGGAAAAATTAAATATAGATCCAAAAAAATCATGTTTGATTTATTGTATTGATTCAATATTAATCCTTTATACGGTGCCGAATGGAGAAGTTTTAGTTTATGACTATCGAAAGAGTGGTTTGTTTCAGTTGCATAGATGTTACTTCAATCTCGTATTTAAATTTCTCACGGTTTGACCAATATATTTTTTGTCGTAATCTCCATAACTAATTAAATATTTTACACTTTTTTCATTTTTCATTTTTTCATTTTTTCCGATGTTGTTGTATGCCGCCCCACTGCCCGAATAGACTACAATATTGTATTTAGTTTAGTTATCACCCGATGACGAGAGAGACTGCTCCTCTCGAAACTAGTAGTGACAATAACTCAACGTGTGTGTAGTATAGAGTTTAGTTGTGAATACACATTTACGTAATGTACCGCTCCGGCATTATGTGACCTGATCCATATTTCATGCCCAAAGCTTGACTGCGCGACTAAGGATGTGACAACGGAGGCTACATGGACTGTTGTCTACATTGAACTAATGCACCAAATTTTCCATTAGTTTTCCGTTTGTATGTAGAATTATATTCTATGGATTTATATTATATGATTTTTTATGAATAAAGACAGCACTTAAGGGTCGCTGGAGGGTCTAAATTTTATATCTTAATTTATAATAACCACATTGAATTTCTTATATTTTTCGTTTTGCTTATATTAAAATATGTAATTGAATTAAAGTCGCGTATTTTGATTAGCTTTGATGAGTGGGACTGAAAAGGAAGCCCTAGCTACAAACCGGTCCCGGGAAAGAGTGCCCCCTCCCCTCCGGCTGTTCTTTATAAAAATATACGGTTTATATTACAATATAAATGATGATAATGGGCCTTACCAAGCTCTGGTCCACCAGCGCTGGCCTTCCTCAGAGTGGCACTCAATATAGTTGCAAGCTCTTTGGAAGTCATTCCGAACTGAAATATAATACCAAATGTAATTTAATTATTAGTTCTAGCATTTTATCCATCCTAAGACGTGACAAGAAAGTTGTTGGACATGGCGATAGAAGAAGAAAAGGTGAAATTGTATCTGTCACCAGAATTTTTAAAACTAAAGAGGGCGCTTAATCTTACAGAGAAATGTAGAATAAACAGGTGTTACACAAAATGATACATATATGTACATCTATATCGCAAAATATCTCGAAAGGTTGTATCCAGATACAGTATCACAGAACTGACACACATTTCTGAGCTATAATTATGTGAATAACAAATCTACACTTTAAATTTAACTTTTTTATTGTATTGAATTGCAATGATTTTTTTTTTGGCTTCCATGAAATTAAGCCGCTACAACCAAAACAAAACAAAACAAAGACAAACGTTAGTCCAAGTATCTGTAAAATTATTTTCACAACTAATATATTAAATGCGACAATTTTTCAACATCCAAAGTGTTAGCGCCGTTTAATGTACTCACGCACATACACACGCACACTGTGATAAATTATCAAAAGATATCCTTTTCTTTTCTACGTCCTAACCTATCTCTAGGCACGAGTGAGAAAGAAGATATCCCTGCAGTTTAATTCGCCCGAACGACTTCACTGCGTTTATTGGAACCGAACCCGGCACTCTGCCGTCGCTGTAAATCCGCTCTACTACCACTTATATTACTTAAGAAAATAATTATAATTAAATCCCGCTAATAGAAACAAAAATTCCTTTAACGCGAGTGTCAACAAGTGTTTTGTTACATAATTCTGCGTCGCGAGTGAATTGGTGGACCCAGGGAGACAATCAGAACCAGCTTTCAGATATACAAGTAAGTGCCATCCTTTTATTCATCTCTCGATATTCCACAAAATTCCACAAAGTATACACAAATATCTACACCGCACTTGAATCAGTGATTAATTGATATAAATTGATAAATAGCTACTCAATTTCTTTGCCCAGCTCTATTCTCTGGCACTAATGCTAACATAGATAAGTATATCACAACTAAAAAATATGACTATAATTACCATTGCGAGTAACGGTTTAGGAACTCGTATCATAAAATGTCCGGGATGCGCATTGTTCCTCTCGCAAGTCTGACACAGGTCGTAATCGTCGCACGTGACACATTTGTATCGGTACCCACTCAAAGATCGTCGTTTACAGTGATCACAATTGATGTTAGTGTGCTGAAAAGTAGGTGTAGTTAGTTAGTATTAAAATAGGTATTATGATAACTTGAGATCGCGTCTGGTATGGAAGTTTTAACTTCCAATAGCTAGGTTTTTTTTCTATGTTATATTCTGGATGACAGACCCTAGTTAACACATGTGCAATAAATTCAAAATAAATAATTTCCCCTATAGGTAATAATTACCGGTTGACCAAATCCCGACTCTGGGATCTTGTCCACAAACAGCGGTTGTACTCCAACTAATTTAGAAAATTTTTTACCCTGAAATAAAAAAATAAAAATTTGGTAAAGTAAAAATATTAAGAGATTTAAAAATATCATTTTTGCAGGGAAACAATTGTGACATTTTTAAAAACGTTTCAAAAGAATATCGTTTGTTCAAATAAAAATATTGTCATATCATAATAACTTAATATGAACGCGTTTCCAAATAACTAGATGATAATCTTAATTGTAATCACATATTTCATACGGAAAGGAATTAAGTAAATCAAATATTATATTGAGTTATCTAAATAAGTCTTTATTAAATTTTTTAATTCATTTCAATCAATGATGTATTCTCCATTATTGGTCAGAAATTCATCACATATTTTAACCAATATTGGCCAATATCATCTAATTGTCTATAAAAATTGGCTAATTTTTGAGTTTTAGAGTATAAAAAAGGTATAGAATAGTATGCTATTATTTGTCACAAAAAAAATTAAAAAACCTTTTCAATAACTTTAATATCCATCAACACTCTATTATCCCCTCCCTTAATCTTTCGTCTAACTGTACACGTATTATGTCCCTCTCTTTCGCGTATAATTTTATATTCTCTTTCCCTTGATGTTCTATCGAACTGTATATGTATTATCTCTCTCTCTTTCACATGTAATTTTATATTCTTTCTCTCTCTTTATGTATATATATATATATATATATATATATGTGCACTCTTTTTGTATTTCTATCTTTTCAAATTACTCGTGATAAAATAGTCCAGTTTCACTCATACGGACTCCCGGAGGACAAGCCTCTCAAAATGGTCCTCCGGGGCATCCCCGACCCGATCTCAGCGTAACGTATCGCTGATGAATTATTAGAAAGCTACCCGGTTATCTCCGTACACCGCATGAAAATAGGCCCCAGTAGGACCACCCTACTATTATTTATGGTCAGCCTGACCAGGAACGATGCCGGAAGGAAAATTTTTAAGGAACTAAAATCGGTCATGCTCCTACGCGCTCGGGCCACTAAGGATGACCGTCGAGCGGCACAAGGCTAATGTTTCAAATATCAGGCGCACGGCCATTTCTCCACTTGCTGTTTCGGCAAACCGCGATGTGTAAAATGCGCCAACAATCACCTGATAGCGGAATGCACTAAGCCCCGCGACTCCCCCGTAAAATGTGCGCTGTATGAGAGCCCCCACCCCGCCAGCTACAAAGGGTGTCCAACTCACTCCGCCCAAAGTCAAGTGCTTTGAATCACACACCGCCAAATCAACATCAATACCCCTGAAGACATCTGCCATTCCCACGACAACCAGCGAGACTATAGAGATACTCGCCGCCTCTTAAGCGAGATCACGCTAGATAGAATCACCCCACTCATGGAATTAACGGTTCTGAGACCACTCATCTCCACCCGTAAAGCCCCTCCCCCCCCCTTACCGACCACAAACTCTCAACAGTGGAGACTCCAAAGGCTACCGGAAGTCTCCATCCCTCTGGCTCACCCGTCCTTCTCCCTCCACAACGTCTCCAGCAATTACACGCAACAAAACTGCGAAACCCCTCAAAATCAAATCCCCTCCAAAGAGCTAATCCTTGAGTCAATCTCCCAAATTCATAACTTCATGATAGCCGCGTCTACTGCTAGGAAAACGATGATAAGTTATTTACCGCACCACGATAACTAATTATCTATAAACATATTAAACTAAATCTCCTAGAATCGTATCCATAACATCTATTCATATCTTATCGTAAACGCCCTAACAGCCCCAGAGGGTTTAAAGCATTGCGACACTCTAACAGATTCATGCCCCATGTTTACAGCATAATAATAAATAACAAACAATAAATTTTTTCAGGCCATTATAGAAAACTAGACGATGAAGGAGCAAGGGGTCCGAAGTGACCATAAATCATAGTCAAAAGTATTTCTTGCTAGTCATAAATACGTCCTGATAAAGCTTGAGCTAAGCGAAACCGGTTGGCGTATAATAAAATTCGTGGTTTCATACGAACGGTTTCAAAGTGATAGTATAATTTGTTCTCTTACTGTTACTGATAATAAATAAATACTTTTTATAATAATACTATCATACAAATTAAATTAATCAACTAGAAATATATACAAAAATAAATCTGTTTATTTAAATATTATTTAGTTGCTACCTTATTTAATTGAGTCATTTAATTTGTATAAACCTTTTAAAGCGCTCATAGCATTTAAAAGGTTAAAATACCACAAAATCATATTCTGAAAATGAAACATCACAACAAGAATGTCTTCTCCTCAATGATATTACCAATGGTGCCATCTCGGGGCCGGGAATGCGAATCATCAGGTGCTCAGGATGGGAGTTCTTCACCTCGCAAGCCTGGCACAGATCAAAATCTCTGCACGTGACGCACTTGTATCGGTAGCCTGTCACAGGCTTCCGGTTACAGGAGTCACACCATACACCCGCATGCTCGTTTAAATCTGTCAACAAATGTAACTAAAATAGTATAGTGTAAAGGAGAGGGCATGCCACATTTCTCATGACATAAATGTTCAGATCTTATGATATTCTAATTGAGAGGGGACCCACCACTTACCCAGGACCGTTCTATAAGCAAAAGCTATAGATATATCAGCGCTACTCACTTACCGCCAAGATGGAATTTTTTAAATGTTAAACAGGCGACCTTACAACGCAGCTCAGTGCAAAGCAACTAAGCCATGACGCACGGTCACCAACCAAAAAACATACCTCATTACTCTAATCTTTATTAAATTAAAATTTACAAGAAATACAGTACATTTAAACAATTTATCAATGCAAATAACAATATCAAAATATATCGAAAATAATGGGAAAATAAAGAGACACAGAAATCGGAGAACAGAGGAGCAACCAGGGAGCAACACAAACACTCTCCCACGGGATATGAGACTAATACAAATCAAATACAGGATTGATTCCCTATCCGAGCACCACTGCTGGTAGATATTCTCCATGAACAGTAAACTATGGGGTACAATTGGCAAGCCAGTCAGATACCTTTCGCAACAGGTCTAGCCATTATGAAACCTCCAGACCTAAATCATTTTGAATGGCAGATGATTACGGGGCATGGATAATTCCGGAGTAAAATGTTTAAGTTTAGACTTGTGGATGCCCCGTAGTGTACATGTGGGAGAGTGGAACAGGCGCCTGACCATATTTTGTGGACTTGTGAGATGCACGTGAACGTTTGATTGGTGAGTTGACTGGACTTAGACACCGCCCACCCAAGAATGCAAACCTAATTAGTAATAGGACGAATCTTGTTTTATATAAGGAATTTATTCGGGTATGGGTGAGTCGTTGGAGCTCCTTTGGTGGGTAGTCAGACCGGGCAGCGTAGGTGGGACTTCACCTACGCGTCTACCTCTCACTCTCAATGCCTTGAGTTTTGCAACTCCGTTAGTCTGTCCGTGTAAGTGTGACTCAATCCATTTTGTGTCTTCACCTTAATTTTCCATCTGTATGTATAGCTATGTTTTATGGATTTATGTTATATGATTTTTATGAATAAAGACAGCACGCTGGAGCGTCTTAATTTTAAATCTTAATTGCTAATAATCACATTGAATTTGTTCTTTCTTTTTCGTTTTGCTTAAACTTAAATGTGTAATTGAATTAAAGTCGCGTATTTTGATTAGCTTTGATGAGTGGGACCGACATGAAAGCCCTAGCTACAAACCGGTCCCGGGAAAGGGTGCCCTCCTCCCTCCCTCCATCTGTTCTCTATAAAAATATAAGGTTTATATTACAATATAAATTATGATAATGGGCCTTACTAAGCTCTGGTCCACCAGCGCTGGCCTTCCTCAGAGTGGCACTCAATATAGTTGCAAGCTCTTTGGAAGACATTCCGAACTGAAATATAATACCAAATGTAATTTAATTATTAGTTCTAGCATTATTTCTATCCTAAGACGTGACAAGAAAGTTGTTGGACATGGCAATAGAAGAAGAAAAGGTGAAATTGTATCTGTCACCAGAATTTTTAAAACTAAAGAGGGCACTTAAAAGATTAAGAACAGAGGAATGTAGAATAAACAGGTGTTACACAAAATGATATATATGTACATCTATATCTCAAAACATCCCGAAAGGTTGTATCCAGATACAGTATCACAGAACTGACACATTTCTGAGCATTAATTATTTGAATAACAAATCTACACTTTAAAATTAACTTTTTTATTGTATTGAATTGCAATGATTTTTTTTTTTGGCTGCCATGAAATTGAGCCGCTACAACCAAAACAAAACAAAACAAAGACAAACGTTAGTCCAAGTCTCTGGAAAATTATTTTCACAACTTATATATTAAATGCGACAATTTTTCAACATCCAAAGTGTTAGCGCCGTTTAATGTACTCACGCACATACACACACACACTGTGATAAATTATCAAAACATATCCTTTTCTTTCTCCTTCCTAACCTATATCTAGGCACGAGTGAGAAAGAAGATATCCCTGCAGTTTAATTCGCCCGAACGACTTCACTGCGTTTATTGGAACCGATCACGGCACTCTGCCGTCGCTGTAAATCCGCTTTACTACCGCTTATATTACTTAAGAAAATAATTATAATTAAATCCCGCTAATAGAAACAAAGAATTCCTTTAACGCGAGTGTCAACAAGTGTTTTGTTACATAATTCTGCGTCGCGAGTGAATTGGTGGACCCAGGGAGACAATCAGAACCAGCTTTCAGATATACAAGTAAGTGCCATCCTTTTATTCATCTCCCGATATTCCACAAAATTCCACAAAGTATACACAAATATCTACACCCCACTTGAATCGGTGATTAATTGACATGAATTGATAAATAGCTACTCAATTTCTTTGCCCAGCTCTATTCTCTGGCACTAATGCTAACATAGATAAGTGCATCACAGCTAAAAAATATGACTATAATTACCATTGCGAGTAACGGTTTAGGAACTCGTATCATAAAATGTTCGGGATGCGCATTGTTCCTCTCGCAAGTCTGACACAGGTCGTAATCATCGCACGTGACACATTTGTATCGATACCCACTCAAAGATCGTCGTTTACAGTGATCACAATTGATGTTAGGGTGCTGAAAAGTAGGTGTAGTTAGTTAGAATTAAAATAGATATTATGATAACTTGAGATCGCGTCCGGTATGGAAATTTTAACATCCAACGTCTAGGTTGTTTTTTTATGTTATATTCTGGATGACAGACCCTAGTTAACACATGTGCAATAAATTCAAAATAAATATTTTCCCCTATAGGTAATAATTACCAGTTGACCAAATCCCGAATCTGGGATCTTGTCCACAAGCAGCGGCTGTACTCCAACTAATTTAGAAATTTTTTCACCCTGAAATAAAAAAAAAAAATTTGGTAAAGTAAAAATATTAAGAGATTTTTGAAATATCATTTTTGCAGGGAACAATTGTGGTATTTTTAAAAACCTTTCAAAAGAATATCGTTTGTTCAAATAAAAATATTGTCATATCATAACCTAATATGAAC
Organism: Eubasilissa splendida; assembly: GCA_031772225.1. Classification (NCBI taxonomy): domain Eukaryota; kingdom Metazoa; phylum Arthropoda; class Insecta; order Trichoptera; family Phryganeidae; genus Eubasilissa; species Eubasilissa splendida. Next base: position 2,831,738 of record CM062862.1, read on the forward strand.
GCGTCTCCAAATAACTAGATGATAATCTTAATTGTAATCATATATTTCATACGGAAAGGAATTAAGTAAATCAAATATTATATTGAGTTATCTAAATAAGTCTTTATTCAATTTTTAAATTCATTTCAATAAATGATGTATTCTTCATTATCGGTCATAACTTCATTAAATTTTTCAACCAATATTGGCCAATATCGACTAATAGTTTATAAAATCGGCCAATTTCTGAGCTTTAGAGCATAAAAAAAAGTATAGAATAGTAGTCTATTATTTATCACAAAAAACAAAATCAAAATCCTTTTAAATAACTTTAATATCCATCAACACTCTATTATCCCCTCCCTTAATCTTCCGTCTAACTGTACACGTATTATGTCCCTCTCTTTCGCGTACAATTTTATATTGATGTGTACTCTTTTTGTATTTCTTTGCTAGTCATAAATACGTCCTGATGAAGCTTGAGCTAAGCGAAACCGGTTTGCGTATAATAAAATTCATGGTTTCATACGAACGATTTCAAAGTGATTGTATAATTTGTTCTTTTACTGTTACTGATATATAATAATACTATCATACAAATTAAATTAATCAACTACAAATATATACAAAAATAAATCTGTTTATTTAAATAATATTTAGTTGCTACCTTAATCATTTAATTTTTATTAACCTTGATATAAAGAGGGTCCGAAGTTTATCTGGGCACCCTCGATATGACGTTGGGCTTTCATCCTCGCCCAATCATCATACTATCATTATATTGTTGGTCACTGAGAAGGAGGCGGGGATAAAATAAAATAGACAATATTTATGTACATATTTACAATTTTATTAAACTAAATTAACGGAAGAAAAAAAAACCTTAGTCCATATTCTTAATCTAACTTATTATTACTTAAATATAACCTTAAATTAATCTTAAATCTACCTTAATTACTCCGTCGGATACTGCTGGGGCGACATCCGGACTGCAATGTCGCGGAAATGGACGGACGGGAATCGGTCGTCGTCGCGTCCCTCTTGACTCATCTTCGTCGGCGGCGGGCCTCCGTCGCCGTCGCTGTTGGGGTGGTCGGCTGCTATTGCCGACTCGTCTTCATGGGCGGTGGTGAGATCCCTGTCGACATTCCGCGCTGCTGGCAACCGGTAGCTTAGGTGCCAGCTGGATCAGGCGCCTCCAGCCTGTTCTGCCTCCCTTCGTCCTGGTGCCGGCCGGTCTCGGCCGCTGGTCGCCAATCGTCCGATGGCTGATGGTGGCTCCTCGCTTCAATTCTGCCGGGATTTTCACTATCACAGGCGGTCTTCAACTGTTCCCTTGGCTGGCCTCCGTGTTCCACCCTCTTCCTTAACTCAGATGTCGTTCTGATGCTGGCCGATCCCGAGCGCTGGTCGCCAGCCGTCCGATGGCTGATTGCTGTTGCTTCCAACTGTGACTCTCAACTCTAACTTTTTCTGACTGTCTGTAACTCTTTGACTCTAGCTGTGACTCTAACTGCGACCCTCTGACTGTAACTGTCTTTACTCTAACTCAGACTGTTCCTCCGACTCAGACTGTTCATTTCACCGCCGCGTCCGGCCCTTTAAGCTCTCTGGGGCTTAGGGTGTGTCCTTGACACGTCCCTTGGTCCATCCCTCCGAGCGATGGTTGGTTCTAGCGCCCGCTCTGTGGCTACCAGCCCTGTCGTTGGCTGCAACAGTGGCCGCCCCGGCCACGCCTCCCACCGTGTCCCCAGTCGACCGCGGTCCGGCTGCTGTGATGATACGCGTAGGCCCTAAAATTATGGCCCGTCTCAGGCCATCCCCATATCGTAATCTTAACTTATACTTACGCTTCTAAAACCTACCCTAGTCTATTGTACACTATTACTATGGTTATGTTACATTGACGACGACACATATTTACATTAATTACGTAA
>CM062862.1:2833753-2848789 GCA_031772225.1 Eubasilissa splendida
ACAGTAAAACCGCGATATAACGAACCCCGATATAGCGAAAAATGACGTATATCGAAAAAAAAATCGAAATTTAGTCCCTAAAACCAATTTTTCATACAAAAATGCATATATATAACGAAATCCCGTTAATATTTATAACGAAATCATTTTTGTCCCGTACGAAAAAATGCCAATACATTTACGTAAATTTATAACGAAATAAAAAAATGATAAAAGATGAAAATATTATTTCGCACTTACAAAGCCGCGCCGCTGCATCTGCCGTATGCGAACGGTTTAATGGCCTTTTTGGCGTCAAATTTTGGCAATTCAAACTTTTTCTTGGGTTCATAGTAGGTTCATAGTCCCATAAAACCATTTGACATAATTCTTGCGGCGTTCACTTGGACATGTTTTACGTACGCATACGCCTCTAATATGTATTGCAATCCCAGACCCAGACAGCTGGAAAATACAAAAATTAACAGGAATACGCAGAATGTTGCAGTATGTACTTATTGGGAATATCAGTCTCAGTGTAAGGTCTGTAGAGTTAAGTTTGTTCCGTTTTTAACGCGATTATTGCATGACCGAACTGAATATTTACATAAATTCATTTTCGTTTGACAATTGTTTTCGTGTGAACTCGTCAATAATACAAATAATTCTTTAAAATACTTTATGGACTATTTTTTGTGTTTCTATTAACTATTGTTTTCGTGTGTTTACTGCTATGCATACTAGTGTAGTGTAATTTATTATTTAAAGTACATTTCATAATATTTTGTGAAACCTTAAAATGGCTTCAGTACGTGATAATTCCCGCAAAACTTTAACCATGGCACAAAAAATAATGATATTGAAAGACATCGACAACAAAGTGGACAGTAAAGGCAAGATAGCCGTAAAATATGGTATTCCGGTTTCGTCTCTCTCCACAATTTTAAAAAATCGGAAGAAGATTGAAGATGCGTTTGATAGATGTAAGGCGAGCGGTTCCCAACAGCGTGTACGGCCTGCCAAATATGAAGAATTGGAAGAAAAACTGTTCGAGTATTTCTCCCAAATCCGATCAGCGAATATATCTACTTCTGGTTTAATGCTTATTGAGAAAGCAAAGTCGTTGGCTCATCAGATGGGAATTGATTTTAAGGCATCTAATGGGTGGTTAGATCGCTTTAAAAAGCGACACAACATTGTTTGCCTCGCGGTTTGTGGCGATTCCCAAAAAGTTGATGAAGAAGAAGTTTCGAGCTGGATAACAAACAATCGGCATATTTGGGAGAAATACGACGCAAAAAATGTTTATAACATAGATGAAACTGGTGTGTTTTATAACATGATGCCAGATCGGACACTAGCTCTTAAAGGAGAGAGATGTCATGGAGGAAAACGTAGTAAGGAACGCCTGACGGCCGCGTTATGTACAAATATGGACGGATCCGATAAAGTAAAGATCACAGTCATCGGAAAATATAAAAAACCACGATGCTTTAGAGGCCTTACTTTTAGCAGTTTTCCCGCTGTTACTTATTGCCATAATAAAAAAGCGTGGATGACGCGGGAAATATTTAAGAGCTTTGCTATTACGATGCAGAGAAAAATGGCAGCACAAGATCGTAAAATATTGATGATTTTGGATAATTGTTCAGCACATTACGCACCGGAAATTGTTGCGCCAAATATAGAATTTCTGTTCCTACCTCCTAATACTACGAGTGCTCTCCAACCGCTAGATCAGGGAATAATACAGAACTTCAAAAGCCATTACAGAAAAAGTTTATTGCATTCCTGTATTATACAGGTAAACAATGGCTGTTCTGTAGAAAACTTAAGAAAATGGACGGTATTGGATGCATGTCGAGCTATGAGTATAGCATGGCAATCGGTAACATCTACAACAATCGCGAATTGTTTTAAAAAGTGCGGGTTTTCTTCGCTGCCCGTAGATGAAATTGACGCCCCTCAAGCGAGTTTAACAACGGGTGAAAGAATTTTGTTGAGATCTACAAGTTACGATGATTTTATTTCTTACGACCATGAAGTGATAACGTCTGCTTTGTATGTTCCCGCGCCTCGCATTACGGTATCTGAGACGAGTGATGAGGACAAAAATGACACATTGAATGAGGAAAGCAATGAAATCTCATTTGCTTCGTTACCGTCAACTTCCGAAGTTTTTCATGCCTTAGATGTTCTCCAACGATACGTATCGGGAAGACCAGAATTACCGGTGGATGCATTTTCCCACTGCGATGCATTGGCTAAAATAATTATACGAGACAGTGAAAGAAATGTTAAAACTAAACAAGGGAAAATAAACGATTATTTTAAGTGAACAATGTTAAAGATCATTTTTAAGTGAACAATTTTATCGATTATATTTTGAAGTGGTTGCAGCCGTTACCGGTAAGTACCTTCGTAATTTATATACGACTCATTTTATAAAAATGCCACGATTCAACTGTAAAATTTTTATTTTTGAATTATTTTTTATGTTTCATGCCCAAAACTATGTTTGAAGCGGCTCTACATTTAAACACAATTAAAATATTTAACCAAACAACTAAAAATATGTATGTATTCAGTTCCCTATGGCCTTCCTCCTCCTTTGTTTGCAGAATTTGCGATCTTTTTTGAAGCCGCGCAACATTTTTTTGCGACGGCGCGTAACATATATGTAGTAGGATATTTTTTTTTTTTTTTTTTTTTTTTTTTTTTTATTTCGTTATATGTGGGAATTCGTTATAACGAATTTTTATTTTTTGGTCCCTTGGATTTCGTTATATCGCGGTTTTACTGTAATTAGAGGTAATAATTTATTATTATATTAAAAGTCATTTTGAAATTATTTTATTTTTTTAATACAGACAGTATTCATTTGATAGAACTTCATTATTAATCAATACAATAAATCAAACATAACTATCAGACTCGGAGCAAAACTAAGGGAACATACCCATACTACGTGACCTATTTTTTAAGTTTTTTCGACCCCTCCCTCCCCTCGGTGACCATTCGTAGTATATGCCCAGACCCCCCCCCTCCCCCTTGAGTTTTCACGTAGTAATTCATAATTATGATTTTTAATCATTGCACAGGCAAAAATTGAAAAAAAAAAAATAATTTGGCTCATACTCGTCTTTATTACATAAGACTGCATGCATACTTAAATTACTAGTGAATTATGTATTATGAAAAAGAACAACATTTGTGAAAACATATTGCTATACAGTCTGTAACTTACAGTAACTTAATTTACGAACACAACAATTATTTTCTGTTTAATCACATTAATATTCATCTCATACGTCTTCAACAAATACATTTCCAGCATCAATCCACTTGGATACATCGTTGATTAAGGGGGCAGTCATATCAAAAGTTTCTTCAGCCTTGGTTATGTCTTGTTCATCGATGGTCTCGACGTCTAACCACTCCACGTTTTCTTCCAAAACACATAAAACTTCTTGTAGCCTCCTGGATAGAATCCGCAGAGGTCGCACGCGAGACAGGTTGTCCACTGCACCACTATGCAAATTTTTTCGATGGCTGTTCATTGATTTTTTTGAGGCGAAATAAAGGCCACAAATTGAACACGTTCTTCCGGTGATATCATCTTTAATAGATGGACAGTATAAATCATAGGGTATTTCTCTACCCTGTGAGAAATCCGGCCGTAATGTTATAGATTGACGTACAAGCAATGATGGAAATATTTCCGACCCAACTTCATCGGGACTTGGTATACGGAAAGGGTTTTTTGACATCGGAAAAGGTGCCGGTAAAAAGCCTTGGTACAAAACATTTTTTAGTGCACTGCGACGAGGAGCACAGCAGAAGTTATCGGAGCACTTGGTGATTTGAAGAAAATATTGACTTTCACGAACGTGATTTCCATACCAAGTGTCAGAAACTTGTGCAGTTTCCGGAAGAACTTCCCCAGGAGGCATATATTCCGCCATTACATTATGACCGTCAATAACCATCTGAGACCAAATCTCAGCTAACGTTTCGCCTGAAAATAATATACAATAAAATTATAAATAAATTTGAATTCAAGTTATAAATATATTAACAGCAGAGAAGACTGTATATCACTCAATAAAATGTACCTGCATGTTGAAAGTTTTTTAACTCTAACTCGGTGTCAATGGTTTTTCCTTGAGAATCGAGATGTGACCCGTAGTGTTCATAAGGAAGTACGACAGTGGCTAATTCACGGCTTAAAGGTGCCATCCTCCGCTCAACTCGGTTGTAAGCTGATCGACCAGGTGCATTCGTAAACACGAACAGCCCATCCAAATCGTATTCTTTGAAGTGCGATATACAGTTAGATATCACTTTATTGTAATGTCGATTTTCATCTGGTCCTCCATCGACCGATAAAATCATTACAGGCTTGACTTTTCCATCCTTTCCTAGAGCTAAATTTTTAAAATCATCTAATGTTAAAAGTTTATTAAGGTCTTTGGCATGAGTTGCTGCTGTTGAACTGCTGTGTTTTCCACTGCGGATTACGATGTATGTTGGACCAGAATATGTAACAGCTTCTTTCCTACCCATGCAGTTTTCTTTTATTGTAATACCAGCATATACTGAAGGAGTCAGTTGATGACGGACTCCAACAGCAAAATCGTGGTCATCGAGGCGCACTTTGTAATTCAAATGCATTAAAACAGGAGCCTGTACTTTTGCAGCTGTTTTTCCAATCGGTACTTTTGCTTTATCATCTTGAGAGATAAAAACTACCTGTTCTGGCCCAAGTATAGATGCAAGTTCCTCGAGACCATTAGCAGTAGCTTTACAAAAATGTTGATCGACGTGGTCTCGATGTCTGTCTGTTTGCGCTCGACACAATCTCACAGGCACAGTTGTGACATGACGCTTACCCTCCAAGGATCCAGAATACTTTGGAATGAGCCTACGATATGTAGAGGTCAGGGATATGGAAAATCCATCTTCAACAAGCCGTGTATGCAATTCATCAAGAGTCTTGCAAGTTCTCAAAACCTCTGATCGGCGCCGATCAGCAGCTGAGCTTCCATGTGTTGCTATATCACAAATTACTTGAAGAAGACCTGACTGATTTTCATCAAGAGAAGGACGTCCTGGCTGAGTCCTTATAGACGAGGATTGAATGTTGGGATGAGCAGATTTCAGGCTCAAAATTTCAGCTTTTTGTTTTACCCTAAATTTTCGCATGTTCGTTGCACGGACTATTTTATTCTGTAACTGTTTTTTCTTTCCATCAGTATCATGCCGTAATTTTTTTATTGTCTTCTCAATCCCTTCGTCTCCCAGTCCTGCATCTCGCTTTCTTACGACAGCATTTAGTTCAGCTTCAAGTACTGAAATTTCAGATTTCAAAGCGTTCTGTTTTGGTGTCCAGGCTGTTGTCGATACAGATGAAGAAGGCTTCAAAGCAGAAGGTTTTGATGTCGAGACTGTTTTAGATACAGATGAAAAAGGCATTAAATCAGAAGATTGGTCAACGGAATATTCATTGTTACTGGAGGCTAGAAAAAGAAGTATTAACTCGTATTATATTAGTAACTATAAAATTGAGAAATTAAAACGAGCTACGTGAAAGTTGTTAGTATGTATGTTACAGTTAAAATTCATTTTAGCTGTTACATATATTTTTTAAAGGCGATTTGGCCTACAAGAGTTGACAAAAAAAAATCATTGGCACTGGTAGAGCAAAAAGTAGATGATTATACCTTTCCAAGTGATAGAAAGAGACTCTCTCGCGACATTATCACCTTCAATGTTGGGAAGCACTTCGAGATTATCTTGCGTGGGAAGAGCTTTTTGTACAGGTAGCTACATTTACCAAATACAAAAAAAGAAGCAGGCATTACCAATTTTCACACATGCGAGAGTAGAAACAAATTTATTAGTCTATTATGGTGCCAAAACATTAATGACATGAAAACAAGGTATTTATTCTTACAACAGAAATAAATGTTTCATTATAAAAATATACCATCAAACCCATGCAACAAATAGAATATTAACAAGCGGCTTTTATAAGTCAGTACAGGCCAGAAAAAAAAATCAGGTGAAACAATATAAAGACCGTAATACCCTTTGTTCATGTCAGATTAATGCTGGAAGTCACATAGGTTATAATTTCCAATCAACTTTTAAAAACATGCAAAAAAAAATGAACTGTTTGAAGCATATGACAAAATACACTTAGAATACCCACCTTAACGAAATAATTGAGAAGATGAGCATTTTTTTTAGTTCCAATCTGACAGAGTTCTTCGACTTTTAACAAAGTAAGGCGCTCTAGCTCTTTTGGATTTTTTTTGTGTTCATCTCTTAACGGTACCCAAAATTCGTTTGTTTTTTTTTGGATTGCTTGCATTGACAAGGAATCTTTATAACATTTATTAAAAGCTTTGTACAGCCGATCGTACAACGACATTTTTGTGTCAGTACGAACTTTTGTCGACTTGCTTGACAACTTCACTGAACTAAAAACTGACTGACAGTGTCTGTTTTCAATCAGTTGACGCTCGGCAGTGCGTCAGCGCCACCAACTGTGAGTTTACAAAGCGCTAAACACCGCGCTATATTCGAATATGAGTCGAAAAAATACGAGATTTCTCTCATTAAAATCGACTACGTGACAAAGACCTGAGCCCCCCCCCTCCTGTGACTGACCGTAGTATTTTGAAGACTCCGCTCCCCCCCCTAAACGGGTCACGTAGTATGGGTACGTTCCCTAATGAGCATGTTATTTTTAAAAAGTCCAAATTAGGAATAGGACAGAGACATGCATCGTACATTGCTCTTAGACTGTATAACCAACTGTCAAAATCAATTAAATTAGCAGCAAATATAAATGTTTACAAAAAAGAAGTTCTAAAATGAATTAAAAGTGTTCAAAATTATTAAACTGTGTATTTGACATCTTTCCCTAGTTCTAATCTGATCAATTTCCCAACATTTTTATATTTTGTTAATTTTCATATTACATTATTATAGATGTATGTACAGGGTGGCCCAAAAAAGTGAGAACATTTTGTTAAATGTTATATAATTACAACAAAATTACGTTAACTATATAAACAATAGCTTAAATAGTTTACTCATTTACTTACTTACCTATTTTTCTATTACGTTTTATTTCGACAATTTCTGGTCGCCATCTTTGATTATTAATTTTCCCATTGTTTATTTTCCCATGGTTTTTTCAAATTGTTGCCCAGAATGATGAAAATCTCTGCAGAAGACCGTATTCTGATGAAAAATTTGCAAATTGAAAAACGTTAGGGTGCTAGGAAAATGATCAAAGAGTTTCAAAACAAAGCCTGGAGTATATTTAGACATTACAGCATAACTGGACATTACAGCAAGATGGAGCTCCATCTCACACAGCCAGAAATACAATCAACTTTCTTCATCGTGAGAATGTTAATTTCATAGAGCCAGGCATGTGGCCACCGTGCAGCCCAGATTTAAACACAGTAGATTATGCAATATGGGGTGTTTTGATGATTTCTGTTTAGCTAAATACAGTAAAACCGCGATATAACGAAACCCGATATAGCGAAAAATCAAGTATATCGAAAAAAATCGAAATTTAGTCCCTAAAACCAATTTTTCATACAAAAATGCATTTATATAACGAAATCCCGTTAATATTTATAACAAAATCATTTTTGTCCCGTACAAAAAAATGCCAATACATTTACGTAAATTTATAACGAAATAAAAAAATGTTAAAAGATGAAAATATTATTTCGCACTTACAAAGCCGCGCCGCTGCATTTGCCGTATGCGAACGGTTTTATGACCTTTTCGGCGGTGCGCGGCGGTCTGCCGACAAGGTAGTAAAACAATTCAAACTTCTTCTTGGGTTCATAGTATCATTGTCGCCGTTACCGGTAAGTACCTTCGTAATTTATATACGACTCATTTTATAAAAATGCCACGATTCAACGGTAAAATTTTTATTCTTGAATTATTTTTTATGTTTCACGCCCAAAACTATGTTTGAAGCGGCTCTACATTTAAACACAATTAAAATATTGTTTTGTGTTTGCAATATTCTGGAATTTACAAAAATATCTTCCAATTGGTGTTGAATAGGTTCTGTTCTTAATTTAATTCCTTTGATTATCCATTTGCTTATCTGTTTTAATAACAAAACTACTAAAAATATGTAGGTATTCAGTTCCCTATGGCCTTCTTCCTCCTTTGTTTGCAGAATTTGCGATCTTTTTTGAAGCCGCGCAACATTTTTTTGCGACGGCGCGTGACATATAGTAGGACTTTTTAAATTTATTTCGTTATATGTGGGAATTCGTTATTACGAATTTTTATTTTTTGGGCCCTTGGATTTCGTTATATCGCGGTTTTACTGTATTGTGCAAAAAAAATTACATTATGAATTATAATTAATTATATTATGTTTTGAAATAACTCATGTGTTACGAGATATTCTCACTTTTTTTGGGCCACTCTGTATATGTATGTGTATATATATATATATATATATATACACTTTTTTTATTTGTTAAAAACAAATTCTTATATCTAGTAGATCTTGATCTTGTTTTATATAAATGTTATAAAATTACATAATTCAAGATCTTTCTTATTTGGGGGTGCATAACTCTACTGTTGTTTTTTATTATTGTCAAATGTATAAATAAATAAACTGTATTGTTAATCACCTAATATGTAATACCCAACTTTATATCAATATTAGTATATAAGCTCACCACACTGTTCTTTATTTATTTGGAAAAATTAAATATAGAACCGATAAAATTGTGTCGATGATTTTGAAATGACCACTTATTTGACTACTTGCAGGGAAGGAGGGCCGCGTGGTGTGCGAGCAGTGCGTGACGTCCAATGTGAAGAAGGCGCTCAAAGCCGAGCACACTAATCGCCTCAAGACAGCTTTTGTGAAAGCGCTGCAGCAAGAACAAGAGATTGAGCAGCGTCTAGCGCAGGTATGTACATACTTTTTTAATATATCATCTACAACAAATATGTTCTCCTGTCTATTGTATTCTTTTTGCAGTATACATATTTATAATTAAACTTGCCATCATACTAATAAGTTGGTATGTAATATTGGATATTTCAATTTCAGTATTAAGGCCGATTGTGTGATTAGTAGTAACGTTGTTTGATCGTTACTAAAAAAATATTTACTTCTCAAAAGTACATTTTACTCTCAGATATCCGATAATAAAAACGAGAATCGATAGTTAATAATGGTGGACTTTTCAAAAGTCATCCGACACATTGATACTTTGAAAGTTGCAGTATACGACAATTAATCATTAAATATCCCGCTATTTTAATGATGAGAGTTCGTCCGATGATGATCTCGTTGTTTAATATACATTATTATACATAATATGAAAAAATTTCACCACCCAAGTAATAAGATAGATAATGCATAAAATAAAAAAAAGTTAAAAAAAAGGCATTAGTAATAATTTACTATAGTAAAATAACAAACGCAACATGTCACTTAATATTCTTACTATTTTCGAACATATGCTATGAAAGTAGACTTAAAAGATGAGCTAGTAATAATCCTAGGATGACTGTTCATGCTTACTGATAGTCCAAACATGTTTGTTGTCAGTGAGTGGGTTCTCAGGAGAGAAAACAGAGAAAAATTGAATACCTTGGACATGTGCTTCATAGTAAATGCTACATCCCAAAGTAGGGATACAGGGCTAAAGGGGTGTAGGTTCTCATGGTTGTGAAATATTCACAATCAGACGAGTGTCACTTAAGGTGAATTTCCGATGGAACATTTGGTCCCAAAAGTCTGAGAATACGGCACCCAAAAAAAGATGAAAATTTCATTGATTTTTCCTGTCTATCTTAAAGATTTTAATAATCTACTCGTATTTCATCTCTTATGTATTGTTCTGCAGGTGAACTCACCCTCGCCGACACCGGCCGTAGTGGAGCCCACCCCGCAAGTGACTATCAAGCAAGCCACTCCGGTTAGTTACTATCAATTCTCATTGACCATAGTCATAAAACAGATTAATACAAATTCTTTGAATATCTTTCTACACGGAAAGTAAGATCACCTCTTTCTCGAATCTGAAGGATTATTTTATAATAATATCCTTTTAAAATGACATCCGTGTGCAAAACTGTATTTGTCTGCCCCGCCTTTGATTCATGTAATATGAAATGGTTGAGATTTTGAGACTTAAAATATTATTCCATTCTGATTTTACTTCTAAAATTAGGAATATTAACTTTGTGGTTAAAATTCATATTTTTATTTATTATCTTTGTTTTATTAAACACTTAATTGAGTTTAAATACGTCTACCGGTTTCGAAAAATACTATTTTCTTCTTCAGGATGTCATAACTAACTAAAACATATATTATTGTTTCTTTACCAGAATCTATTTTTAAAGATTCAGGTTCGAATCCCAGTAGCAACAACAATATTTTTTGATAAAATTGATTTTATATGTATATCTTTCTAATGAATACATTTGATTAGTATTTAAAATATCACAGACCGTCTGTTCTGAATAATTACAACTTCACAATAAGAATGTGTTCCTCCTTAATAATTATTGTTTTAACTAATTATATTCAAAGTGTTAATTTTAATATATTAAATATAAAAGTATGGTTGATGAGGTTGTGGAGAAAAAATGAAATGAATGAGCGAAACGAAGATGCAAAAGATAGATAAGATAAGATAGATGCAAAAGAATGTTGCCAAGGTGTTGATGTTGGTTGGTTGGTTGTCACAAGCAGCCATTAGAGGGACCGCAGCCACCTCCAGCCTACATGCAGGTTAGATAACTTCAAGGATATAAACATTTTATGTCTGTCTTGCATTTGTCGCCTCATCGGCCAGTCGTTCCCCGGGACGTCCGCCTCAGCGGGGACGCCGACTGAATGAGACAGTTCAACAGAATCAGGCCTGACGATATCTATTTCATACAAATTTTAGATCCCTAGTTGTTTGTGTCGAGTCTTGCGGGATCTCATAATATGAAAAGGATGAACAGGGAAGATTCCGAGAAAAATTGTCTCAGATGTGGTGTATCATAAAAACTCATTTTTGACGAGATCATAACGACACTGCATGCGATCACTTTAGGTGTTTATAGAACGTCTGATCTTACTTGTCTAGTCTAGTTAATTAGTTCATTTTAGTCTAGTTTAAAATAAACTATTTAAATTAATAGCGTATAATTTAATTAGTTTATTTTTATTTTACGTAATTCTTATTTATTTTGATAGAATCTGAGGCATGTCGGTGGTCACCTAGTGAACTGTGATTTTGTGTACTACCTCTGTGTGTTCGTAAAATAATATATCAAAATTACATTTATCTAAGTGTTAGTTTTATATATATATACATCTTAAAAATAGTCATTTGGTAACTGCTTCAGAATTTATTTTTAGAATTCCATTTTATTACATTCAGAATTACAGTAAAACCGCGATATAACGAAATCCAAGGGACCAAAAAATAAAAATTCGTAATAACGAATTCCCACATATAACGAAATAAATAAAAAAAATCCTACTATATATTACGCGCCGTCACAAAAAAATGTTGCGCGACTTCAAAAAAGATCGCAAATTCTGCAAATAAAGGAGGAAGAAGGCCATAGGGAACTAAATACCTACATATTTTTAGTAGTTTTGTTATTAAAACAGATAATCAAAGGAATTAAATTAAGAACAGAACCTATTCAACACCAATTGGAAGATATTTTTGTAAATTCCAGAATATTGCAAACACAAAACAATATTTTAATTGTGTTTAAATGTAGAGCCGCTTCAAACATAGTTTTGGGCATGAAACATAAAAAATAATTCAAAAATAAAAATTTGACAGTTGAATCGCGGCATTTTTATAAAATGAGTCGTATATAAATTACGAAGGTACTTACCGGTAACGGCGGCAACCACTTCAAAATATGATACTATGAACCCAAGAAGAAGTTTGAATTGTTTTACTACCTTGTCGGCAGACCGCCGCGCACCGCCGAAAAGGCCATTAAACCGTTCGCATACGGCAGATGCAGCGGCGCGGCTTTGTAAGTGCGAAATAATATTTTCATATTTAAAATTTTTTTTATTTCGTTATAAATTTACGTAAATGTATTGGAATTTTTTGTACGGGACAAAAATGATTTTGTTATAAATATTAACGGGATTTCGTTATATAAATGCATTTTTGTATGAAAAATTGGTTTTAGGGACTAAATTTCGATTTTTTTTTCGATATACGTCATTTTTCGCTATATCGGGTTTCGTTATATCGCGGTTTTACTGTATTTAAATTCCAAACTTGGTTATAACGAGCATGAGCGGACTGACTAAATTTGCTTACCATTGTAAAATCGTTTTTCCCGATGTTGTTTTCAAATGCCGACAAGTAAATATAATTATTTTTTAATATTGTTGAAACAGTTGAAGAAGACAATGAAAATTATTTTACACACATCTACATTTTTCGCGGCGCATTCTAATTTACAAACGATTTTGACTTTCTCTCGAATCGGACACTTTCTTTTGTTAGTAGACATGTTTGCAAATCAAGGGCCACTTTTTAACTGATATGTCAATGTTAAATTGTCAATTTTTAAAAATATATATATCTCTGTCGGTTTTCTCTTTTCTTTTAATTTTAATTAAATAACACCTAACAACAAGGAAAAAACTGCATCCCACACAGTCAATTAATAAATGTATTATATAAAATTGAATTCAGATAAAAACACAAATGTAAAAAGGGAACGAGATTGTAAAATGGTATTTTTTTCAGATCTCTGTTTTTTTATTTGACACTTTTGTTTGATACTCGATAATAAGTTGTAATCGTCAAGATGACCAAAGTTTTAGCGGCCGAAAATCTTAGGTAGTGTCATATATTATATGAACCAACGGTCGGTGACAGTCAGCGTCGTGTTCGCCACTTCTTTCACTTTAATTTACTTTTTTCATGTGTCGGTCGTATTATTTGTTCGGTATAGCCGAGAAGCACGCTCGTTATAACAGTTCACTTTTGTATGAAAACTCGCATAAATTAAAATATCAATGAGTTTTTGCTCACTATGGCCATGAACTCGCTATAGTCAAGTTTGACTGTATATATACGTCGATGATAAATAAGACTCTTTTCTTTACATGAACTGTATACATTACATTATGATATGTAACTATCATAATATTAATATGTTTTATTCCACTATATTTTTTATTGTGTTAAACGATACAACGTTTTCATGAACATCTTCCCATTATCAATATTATAATTCAACTAAAATTAAAAACACTTTCAGACAAGTCATATATGGTGTGTTTGAAGTTAACTTCAAACGCAATATAAGTTAAGTTGAATTATAATATTGATAATGGGTAGATGTTCCCGAAAATGTTATATCATTTAACACAATAAAAAATATAGTGGAATAAAATAGTGTTTTAACTCAATTTACAAAATAATCATGGAATTCCACAAAGTTTCACCAAAAACCTTTGAGCAGTTATTAATACAATCTCCGATGTACATAAAATTCAGTGTGCTATCACAGCGTATACACTAGCCTGACCAGCATACAGCATTAGTCATATTGCAGAACCTCAAGTTATGATGGAGCCATATATCGATGCCAAGTTATTCAAATGCGCTTGGCATATAGATCCCGTACATTATTCAATGGTAATTTTTTTAACAGAGTATTGTGTATTTAGAGCGTAAGGGCCCCTTCAGTCAGTTTGGCCCCCGTGGCCCCGGCCGCCGAGTCCCTGGTGATGTCGGCTGTGTCCTCGCGTCACCAGAACCGGTCCCAGCCCTCCACGGTGCACAGCCAGAGCAAGCCCGCACACCACCAACCACCACCCAGGTATCCAGTCCGTTTATTACAATTTGATAAATATATTTACATATATGGATGACTGAAAGAATGTTTGGAATTAATCTTACATATTGTATT
Organism: Eubasilissa splendida; assembly: GCA_031772225.1. NCBI lineage: Eukaryota > Metazoa > Arthropoda > Insecta > Trichoptera > Phryganeidae > Eubasilissa > Eubasilissa splendida. The sequence continues at coordinate 2,847,710 of CM062862.1, forward strand.
CTGTTGTTGTTTATTTTTTTATTAAAAAAATCTGTCAAAGATAATACAGGCGTGCTTTGTGATAATGGCCTGTTAGGTTTTGTTTGTATAGTACTTAGTTTGAATTCACTTGTCATATGCGTGAAGAAGTTTTCTGATTTCTGATCCATGTGATTCAATTTGGTTATCGAGCCACGATTCTTAGAATATTTTTTTTATAAACTTTACAAGTGCTGAAAGAAAAATAGTAAAGGTTTTATGATCCGAAGGTATTTGAACAAAAAGATATTTGAGTTTATAATATATATATTGTATATTAAAGATATCTTCGGCAATGTTCCCTCTAATGTGCGCCACACGGTTTGGCAATGTAGCATGCGCAATTTTTATTAAGACTTTTTCTTCATGTGTCACCTTCCATCATCAACATTTTGGATATTGCACCGCTTTCTGATGTTACATAGCCATGACTATCTCTTTCTGCCTGTGCCTCTGCTGCCCCTGCATAATGAGTTTGTAACGTCTTTCATTGCAAAGTACATGACCGGAGTACCTAGCTTTTCATGATAGTTGTTATTGATTCTCTTGACTTATTGTTGCGTCTTAATACATCTTCATTAGTAATAGTATGCTAATATTTTTCTTATATTTTCCCTCAGCTCACAAATAATAGCAGTGGTTCTTAAAATTATACAAATGATTTTTGTGCGCACACTTTGATCTAAAATTAGAGTAACGTTGATTTTCAGATATAAATGAAGTATAAATGTATTGAATTTGTAATGAGTATGGAAATATATCATGATAAAATTATAAATTGGTAATATATACCCCCATTATATATCGTTATAATAGCGGAATAAAATAGCTGGCACTAGGCCAGCCACCCAAAAGGGCGGCCAGTGCGCGTCTGCCGAGCGAGTTCCGTTGCCGTCCCAACAAACTCTTCTTCTCTTCTGTCGCCGCATTGCGCATATACTAGATTACTTGAAATGGTGATAGCATAGAAATAAATAACAATATATAATATATACATTTTTTTTATTAATTCAAATTTCTGGAGTTGCGTGACGAAATTTGTTACGTCACAATATACACGGA